>CM060475.1:2753919-3048919 GCA_030544235.1 Lepturacanthus savala
AGGAAATGTAGATTATTGCGGTGCTGGACCTACTTTGTCGAGCCTTCTCGTTGAGGGCCTTGTCTCCTTGGCTCTGTAAAGTGACGAGGGTGAAGTAGACCCCCTTCCGGTCCAGCAGGTCGCTGTGGGTGCCCCTCTCCACAGCTTGGCCGTGCTCAAAGCCCACGATCACATCAGCGTTCTTTATGGTGGACAGCCGGTGAGCGATAGAAATGGTGGTGCGACCCATACGTACCTGTGACCAGAATGATGCATCAGTGCATTAGTTCATACAGAGTTTTGGGCTCTGAGACCTATAATAAGGTTGATTTCACACCTTTTTCCATTCATTTGTTGGCTATAAAGAGGAATTATTAGTTATTCTAAAAGTTTTACTGTTAAAGTTGCATCAGGTTTAGTAACTGAAAGTAGTAGTTTGACCATATCTATGCATTTGGAAAGTCAATTTATATGCTAAAATAAATTATATCCCTATTGTTTTTCAGAACCATAAATTTATATACTAATGCATTATTTATGTGTGTGTTTTTCCAGATTTCTCAAGCCAGAAGAAGCAGGGCTTCATTCTGCCGTGAGGTAAGTTTGGAATAACAATGCAAGTATATTTTGTTTTCAATAACAGAGGTTAATATGTCATTAAATAATACAAAAAGTAATTCATCCAGATGCTGAAGGTCCCTCAGACTCCTGCCAGTGATCCTGTTATCCATTAGCTACAGAAATTGGAAGAGAAGTTGTTCATTGAATACAAGCATGTCGCCTGCAGAGTTGCACACTGAGATAAAATATCAAAATGCAGCACTGCAGTCTTCATGCGTGAATCTCAGACAGCTATTACCATGCGATTACATTCTCATTCACCTGCCTTCACTAAATGCACAGCTATGAATTTGTATCAAAGGAAGTTCAGCATCAGGGTTACCTAACAACATAATTCCATCTTATTTCTTGGTAATAACAAAATCCTGGCATTAAGTAACCTAGGCAACGAAAGAGCAATATATTTAATTCTACCTGTATGTAACCTGCCTATTGAGTCATCACTTGATAATTGTTCTTCTCTTTCTACAGCTCATGTCACAAAGAGCTGTGGAAACACATCAGAAGTCTGAACAACAGACCAGCATCACAAAAGAGGTCAAAGGTCATCGACCAGGAGTCTATTGCCAGAGAGGATCCTCTACAACCAGCTGTTACTCCGTCCGCTGAGGATAGCCACAAGGTTTGTGTAAAAGCTTCAGAACAACAATTTGAACTCTGTGTTCAGATTTTTAGTTTGTAGTTTTAATTTTATTGTCTGGTATTCAACATTATCGTAAGGTCAAAATCTCCAATTTTCATTGTATCGCTGCCAAAGCCCGGGGTAAAAACAGGAGCTAATTCAGCACACAGGGCGGTCAGACTTACTTTATCCAAAGCTTCTTGGACTATGGCCTCACTCTCGTTGTCGAGGGCAGAGGTCGCCATGTCCAGCAGCAGGATACGTGGGTTTCTGACCAGCGCCCTGGCGATGGCGATGCGCTGCTTCTGCCCGCCGCTCATCTGCCCCCCCCCCCTCCCCCACCAAGGTGTCGAATTTCTGTCGGATTTAGAAGCACAGAGAAAATCATACCCAGCTGTGCTTTTATTTATTTATTTTTTATTTTTTTGCACGCCGAGCCGAATCGTCCACCTGCGGCAGGTCCATGATGAAGTTGTATGCGTTGGCCTCCTTGGTGGCGGCGATGATGTCATCCATCAAGACGCCGGGTCGGCCGTAGCGTATGTTCTCAGCGATGGTGGTGGCGAACAGCACGGGCTCCTGCTCCACGATGCCGATCAGCGAGCGCAGCCATTGGATGTTCAAGCCTCTGATGTCATGACCGTCCAGGGTCACCTGAGATGGGGAGGGGGGGGGGGGGGGGGGGCAGCTGATTTTTCTACAATTGATGGATGATGCTATTAAATTGCTTAGCTGCTATAATGTGTTTTGTTATGTGTTTTTTTTTGCAACGATTCGAGTTCCATATGATGAGGTTGTTAGTCGTGTGCGTAACCTTCATCGGCGGAGCTCTGAGAGGCTATTTCCTTCTCCAGAAATAGAACAGAATGAAAAGAAAAGTATTTCCATAAAAGTGAAAAATGGGGCTGTTAGGATTAAATCACCCTCGGGGTGTGGTTACTTTTGAAATGACTAGAATGAAGCTTAAATGGGAGGACGTGTTGAGAAAAATCACCCACCATTCCCTCCTTAGGATCGTAGAAGCGCTGGATGAGTTGAATAGCTGTGCTTTTACCAGCTCCACTCGGCCCTACGAAGGCCGTGGTCTCCCCTGATTTCACCGCAACGCTCAGCTGGTCCAGGATCTGATTTTAAGACGACATGACACCACAGCAACATTGATACTGACAGAAGATGCGCCTTGCCTTTTGCTCTCAGCTAACTGTTTTAGAAATTTAATTCCCACTCTCACATACGAAACGCTCAAGTACCTTGACGTCAGGCCTGGAGGGGTAGTAGAAAGTCACGTTGTGAAACTCAATATCTCCTTTGACCCTGTCCAGCTTGTATCCAGCCTCGGATAAACAATCAATCTCCGGGTCCTGACGGTTTTAAAATGAGACGCGTCAATAAATGGAAGTGGTTGCCTGTGAAAATACAAGCACCACGTATGGATCAGGATCTAAATATAACATCAAGTGTCCTTCACCCTGTCGATAGTCTCAAAGATGATGGTGGCAGCTCCACGGCCGGCAGCAAACGCTTCGAGACACGGGGACGCCTGTCCCAAATTCATGGCTGCTATCAGGACACCAAAGAACACCTGGAAACGCAAAATGCAGCAATAATGTATGTGCGAGTTCTAGTCCTGGTTCTGTCACAATGCAAAATGAATTCCTCTGGTCTGCGTAGCCAATCGGGAATTACATAGGATTATACGGTGAACGTCCATATATTTTTTTTTCATATTATGTTTTATCAAAGCAGCAGACTCCTGTTTGTTAGTGATAAAAACTCAATAACCAAGAGAGGAAATTTAAAGCGTGCTTGTAAAAGCTTCCCATTAAGAAATTAAACCAGACATAAAAACTAGAAGGAAAGGTTTAATTATCCCATTTTCTGCAGCACTCCACAGTCAATAGATGCTGTAATGAACCAAAAGAAGCACAGCACTGCATCTTCTGTCAGTGCAGTAGTATGATACCTGCAGTAATGTTCCTGGCGTGTACTCCCCAGTGCCCACCACCAGAGTGGAACCGTACCAGAAGGCTAAACCATAGCACAGGAAGATGATCATCCACATGTAGCCGGTGAAAAAGCCCATGATCAGACCTTTCCTGATGCCCCAGCGCTGAGCTGAGATCAGGTTCCTGTCGTACCTGTAGGGGAGAAGAGCTCATCTAAATTAACCTTATATCGCAGAAAAGGCTATAACCTAAATGTGATGAGACAGAGACTTTCTGGTAATTAAAGAAATATTAAGGACGACCCAAAGTTTATGCAGGGATTAAATTGACCCATCTAATTTGCATATTGTGACATCACAGGGAAGGAGCCAACTTGGATTATAGAATAGTACTATATATCTATAGTTTTACAGATAGGTGTGAAAAGCAGGCTTTTATTTTGAAGGACATACAATACAATTTCATAATGAAGGTTGTCTTTTATTCAGAATTCAACCATATGTTGCCACATGGAAACAATATGCAAATACAGAAAGATTCTAACCCTATTTAAGAAAATTCAAAAATACCTTTGCACTTCTTTTATCTCGCCACCAAATGCAGCCACAGTCCTGATGGCGGAGAGGACCTCGTCAGCTACGGCTCCAGCTTTGGCGTAGGCCTGCAGCTCCATCCCGGTCAGCTTCGCTACAAACTGAGCCCATGTCGATGGGAGGTAAGAGAAATCGACCGAAAGCCAAATCAGTTTAAGTCTAGTCAGGACAAGAGACGTCAAGTTCACGCATCAGGTCAAGAAAAAAATCAAGTTAGGAAATGTTGGGTCAAGAGAAATCAAGTCAGGTCAAGACAAGAAATGTCAAGTTAAGTCAAGAAGGGTAAAGTGAACAGAGGTCTCACCACAGCCATAAGACCGGCTCCGACACCGATCAGAGGACTCGCTGCAACGATGACCAGCGTTAACTTCCATCCTTTGACGAAGCCGATGCAGAAGCCGCACACAAAGGTGGTGAAGCGCTGTAGGAAGATAGCAACTTGATCTGCGATGGCGTCGTTGATCTTGTTGATGTCACTGTAACACAGAAACAGGGAATATAACACACACACACACACCGATGCTACAGAATTAGACAGATTTGCTGTCCTTGTCTCACTCACTCTGACATGCGAGTGTTGAGCTCCCCTATGGAGGTGCAGTCGAACCAGCCGATCTCCATCCTCATCACTTTCCTGAAGTACATTTTCCTGATGAGCTGAATCTGCCTGGCAGCAGCCGTCACCCACAGAGAGATCTATCAGTGGTTTAGAGAGAGCTTCTACTTAGATCTGTCAAGTGTTAGACACGGGAACATGCAGGGAAGCAGAACCCTGACCTCTGACCTCCTTTTGAGGGGGGAAAAAATACTAAATTAACATGTGAAACAGGCGCTCCACTGGATTGACACATGAAGGTCAGTGTGCTCACTTTGAAGAGTCAACAACCAAAACAACCATGGTTATGTCATCAGGGTTTTGGCTTTGGCCTGGAGGCTAGAAATAGAAAACCTGTGTGTCTAAGGGAGTAGGAATTTGAGGATGAAATGTCAGGATATCTTAAATTTCTCCTTTCTTTCCTGTATATTATCGTACGGATAATTCACAATTCTTTTATTCTACCAGCAAAGTTATAGATGAGTCTCTTGGCTTGATGGCAATTCAATTTTACCTGAAAGTATCCCAAAATGAACACAGCTGCTCCAATTCCAACATAATAGAAGGCAAATTGGGTCATTTCATGTTCAATGTCGAGAATCCTGAAAGCACAAATGCAGTAAATGAATCATACATGACATCTTGCATCCGAAAATAAATTATATTTGATGCATTTCTCACGACCCCCTTACCCACAGGACCGGTTCTTGAGCGGTGTGAACATCTCCCATGTTTCATTGCTCATCAGGTTCCAGTCCGTGTAGTTCTTCTTCCACTGGATGGTGTTGTTCACACACTCCTTCCTCTCGTCGCTCAGCTCGTTGAGCTCGATGTCGTACTCGATGAAGGTGTCGGTGAGCAGGCCGAACACCAGCAGCATGAGGGGCTGAGCCGAGCCGTGCAGGATCGCGCACACGCTGCCCACGACCATCATCAGCGTGTCTTTGCAGGTGGCGAACCGGAACTGAACAGGCGTACGAGCACAAAAAACACACTCGGGCTAAGGAGACGGGTCTGAGCTAAGACTGCAAACTGTGAGATTCTGAAGGTATTTTACCAGCTGAAAGAAGCCGACCCTTATCGCTGGCTGCTCTGTGTTTCCCTGAGTTCTGCATGGAAGAGACGACCAATCAGTTTGTGCATGAGCTGAATGTAATATCAGAATCCAGAGGCTCGGCTGCTGTATTCTACTCACTTGTCATTCTCCTTGGAATTTGTTATGGTTCTGCATGGAAGAAAAAATAGAACACAGACATTGAGCGGCTTATCATAACCTCTGATTTACAAAAAGGATTCTTTCTCATACTATGGCCCCTTTAAAGCTTGGGTACTTGGGTAACATCACAACAGTCTTGTAGCCAATCATGGACGACATCTTCATCCATTCAGCTGTTAAACTTTTGAAATGAAAAGTATTTGCATGGATGGAGTTGATTTTTAATGTCTGTTTTCCTTTAACCCGATTCTGTAGCACGTGGCCACCGCTGTTAATCTTCAGCGTTTCTCTTTCTGCATCTTCTCCTGGATTCTGATCCTGAGCGCCAGCACTCCTCTGTCTCTGTTCACTGTGAGTTAACATTCGTTAATTGTCAAATTGATGCTTTTTAAAGTTTGAAGATCTAGGAACATAAACTGAAACTTCTTCTGATTCCATTAAATAGTGTAATCAGTATGAAAATGATTCATCTTGCATATTTGCAACCAGCCCCTCCAGGTTTATATCACATCTATACTGGTTGGGTTAGTTTGACCCAGCAGTCAAACTGCAGGTAAAAGAGTCAGGAATGTGAGACTGTTTGTTCCTTTGCAACTGTATGACGTACTTCACACACACTCACATACACACACACACACACACACACACACACCCTGTTCATATTGGAGTGAATTATCTTAATTAAACCATTAACCCTTAGAGGTAAGGAACACCACTGTGGTAAATATTAACAGAATAGTTAGTAATTGAGTTAAATATTAATAAAACATTAACAGTGCCCGTTAGGATTGGACCGTTGCTGTTCCTGAGAAATGAACATAACAGGTTAACTTACAATACAATAGAAATTGATTTTCTGTCTCACATGAGACAAAATATGCAAAACGCAATACATCAGCCTGGCTACATGCATACGAGTACACGTGACCATTGACCTCCACAGAAATAAAAGATATTTCTCGTCAGTAAAACTCAAATCCTATGTGACGGGGCTGACTGTCACTCACTGTAGCTGTTTAAAGCAATACATACAATTTAGAAATCAGGCAGCCACCCTTTCTGTCTCCCTGCACTTTGTGTTCCATTTGTCAAACCATGCGTAGATATCAAAATACTCTACACCAGCACCGCATTTATACTGAGCAACAAACCATCTCGGCTTTCAGAGTAAAAGCAGCCATTATCTATATATAGAATCACTGTTGCATGTAAATCTCACCCTCTGATTACAAACATTTTTCATCTGTGAAATGATCTCCAAAAAAACACATCGATAGTGATGAATAAAATATTGTACTTACATATAGGAGCCAGCAGGTTCTGCAACATAGAATAGACTGCGCTTTACATTTTTTACAACCGGATACCTGGATGCATCTTATGTGTTTCTTGAATAAATCATCTATACATATTATAAAATGAAAGGTAATAGCGTATTACCATCCTCTGAAACCTCGTAGCTGTGGTTTTCCTGTCCCAGTTTTTTAATACTCTGCAATTTCACTGATCCAGTTGGCATGGTGACTCATCTTGGCAAAGCAAAAAGAGAAGAAGCTCATTTTAGATGTACAAAACCAGAATAATTAGTGTGATAATCACGTCAAAAACAATTTTAATCCCACTACGGAGTGTGTAGATTCTTTAGCAGTCCATCCACCTTCGAGGTAAAAGAAGAAAAAAACCCTCTTTTGATGATGAGTGTTTGTAGAGAGGAGAAACTCACCTACAACTCTACTTCTTATTCCTGTTTGAAGCTCGTCATCAGTTCCAGGGAAACGGAGTCGAGCTGAAATAAACCAGCAGCACCAGCAGCTCTCGACGTGTAAGTCCAGGACCCTTGTTTTGACTCAATCGTAGCTACAGTTGTGGCAGCTTATCACTAAAGTAGTTAGGGAGGACACGCTGTGTGTCTTGGCAGAGATTCACGTGCTCTTATTGAGCAGATTTGGGCTTGGGCGGCACTCAGGGTCAGTGTTTAGTTTGAGGGTAAGTGTCCTGTCGGTTTATGCTGCAGAAGAGGCCACTGACCTCAACAGAGCAAACATCTCACCTGCAGAGGCCCTGCACTGTTTCTGCATCATAATTATATACATGTGAGCGATGCATTCACAATAAACCTTATATACATTCTTTAGATGACAAATTCTTCATGTTTAAGCCATTTTAGCCTAAGAACTGCTAAATCTATTACTGTCATTTTATGTTTAACCCATTTAAGCCCAGATTTTCATGAATATCAGTTATATCAGCTGTGTTTTCTTTGCAGAAAATAGCATTTTCATGGCTATTATATTTGCTGCTTGCACAATAATAAAATTCTTTTGGGGGGATTATTCTAGAGACTTGAATGATTAAATAGATATATACATGTCAGGGTTTAAAACCATAATAATCTAAATAAATAAATAAATGATTTAGTTCTCTATAATGTCAGTAAAAACTGTATGAATGACCTTTAGATGTTTTATTTCATGTATAAAATGACAGTCTAAGACTTAGAAACTCATGGGCTTTAATGGGTTAAGGCTTTATACATAAACATCTGGTCCAGATGTTTATTTACATCAATGTTAAACAGTGGAGTATTTCACCGGCTTGTCTGTCAGCAAAGTGGATTACACTAATAAACTGGAAGCAGTTTAAATCAACCTGTTTCCACAGTGATAATTGGTTTAAGGATTTTTTGGTCCTGCTGACAATTGAAAGTGTTCAGTGCTCCAAGCCTTTGACAAAGGCTTTGAATGGCCCTGGGGCTTCTTATAGTCCTAAATAGTGAGGGGATTATTGGGATTTAAGTGAAGTTCAGGCGCAGAATTATTCAGCGTCTTTTGATAGCTGGTGGAATTCTGAGCTGTCTTTTTAAAAACAAGACTGTGACGTCTGTGAATGACCGGTAACAATAGTTTAGCAGCGATTCAGATTGATTTAATATAGATTGATTGAACTTTTATTTATTCTCGAAAAAGGGGCATTGACATTTAGTTATTACTGCGAAAATAAATCAATTAAATGAATCAATCAATCTACATTTTCCCCATCAGATTACAAACAGCTGCAAACACACACGAGGGATAAAACCAAGCAAGAGGGATCGAATTAAACACAGTCACATCCCGAGGGAGGAAGAGTTGTGATCATGTTTTTAAATTGTCCATAAGATAGTCGGGTATTGATTTTTACTGTGAGCTGAGGATCATCCTGCGAAGCTGGCAGACTTTCTAAGTCCAGTCTGGACTCAGGAGACCTTAACCCCTTGACCTCCAGCCCTTTTTTATGTTTAGGACATACCCATAGTAAGTAGGGTATGTCTCAGATGTTGGTCGACACTAAACGACCATTTATTGATCTCAAATAAAAATTTTCATCCCAAAACAGCAACAAAAAAACACATTTTTTGTTCGTCGCTTCAAGCGACTTTTTACTGTAGTGTTTTTTGGCTGCTAGTTTACTGAGTTTTTGTCATAAATCTACACTGATGGTACAGTTGGACTCGTCAAAGTCTCAGCTTTCATATGAGATGTTATTTATTTGTATAGCCTGAAGTATCAGAGCGCTAGCCATCAAAATGTGGCGAGTGGGTCGGCTTTATGATCGTTTTCATATTTGTTAATTAATTAGCTTGGTGTTGGAGTTGTGTTTGGTGTGTGTAAATATGACTTATATGTGCTTGTAGTGGAGTTTCTCCTGTTTAATTTGATGTATAGCTTCACTATGATTAGAGGAGCAATCTCCAAAATCCCCTATGGGGAGTTAAGAATGAAGGGGTTGAATCAGGTTCCTCACCAGAATTATTATAATATCAGATGGTAGTTTTCCATTAATGGCTTTAAAGATAAATAGATACCAACCCACCCTGATATACAGGAGAGAAGTTTTTTATAAATTACATCATCATAATCTGACATGAGGACTACTTCAACGATCCTCATTAGGAAAATTGGATTTGTTTGTGGAAAAGAACCAATTTTTAGGCTTAGCTTGCAAGTTTCCTATTGTCTCTAAAGTAAATTACAGCATTATTGATGAAGGTGACAGCTGAAATAGTACTATAATTTCCTCTAAAGACAGATTGGTGCGGGTTAAAAACTGAATAAATAACAGAATAAATTGAGAGGAAAGGCGTTGGTTGTTCACTAATGATGTTTTTCAAACACTAGGGAAGCTAAATCCAAAAATGGAAGACTAAAAATATGTGTTAATTTGTCTGCGATTAGTGGAGCACAGCTATTTATTAAAAAAAAAAGAAAGAATCCAGTTTATCCTCCTCAGTTAAACTCTTAGACTGGTATCAAATGCTTGTAATGGTTCTAGAACAACCCTTAAATGTTATATAAATATAGTTTGGGTCTAAAATCACAGTCGCTGTATTTGATATTTGTAGAGATTTTGAGGATAAGTTGTTAATTTTGTCCGTTAGTGAGTCACTGATAAAGAATTGTGTGGTCACTATTGTCAAATTGACCTCACTGAGGCTCTTAGTGACCTGAAATTTGAGGTACATTTTACTACAAGACTGATATTACTGAGTCAGTTTGCAAACTTTTACTCTTCATAAACTTTGCTGACATAACAAAAGTGGAAATGGCGCTTTAAAAGCTTCAACATAGTTTTATGTCGGCCTATAAATGTGAGCATGAGCAGAGAATGGAAGTAGATGTTGCCGCAGGTTGACAATTAAACACTGTCCTCCAGGTTATTGCCCTCTTCAGCTCAACTTCCTGCTCAGGTTCATGCTGCCAGGACCTTGTCAACACAAAATAAGCAAAGTAAAGGTTTGATATTTATTCCCTAAAAGTTGATGACATTAAAATTTCACTTCAACTTTTATTATACCTCGTTAACCCAAGGCGATTCTCTTCATCTTTATAAATCATAGCTAAATTTTATTCATGAATATCTTCTGTTGAAGGTGAAGTCTGAAGAAAAACAGGCTTGTACTTTTATAATATGATAATCATTTGAGACTCACACAAAATACAATTTCCCTCTATCTATGGGTGTTAAAAAGTTATTTTTTTGCATGTTTGTCACATTTAAATCTTTCAGATCATCAAGCATATTTAAATACGTGTCAAAGACAACACAATAAATGCAGATTGCAGTGTTTAAATGAAGGTTTTTAATAATAAAGGAGGAACAAATCAGACCTACAAGGTGATTGTCCCTTAACCTATCAGCTGGCTGTGAGTCAACAAGTCTTATACAATGCTGCGGAGGAATTCTAGCCCACTTATCTTTGCAGAATTGTTGTAATTCAGCCACGTTCGAGGGGTTTGGAGCCTTTTTAAGGTCAGTATCTCAATAGGATTCAGACTTGGCCACTCCAAAGTCTTCATTTTCTTTTTCTTTTTGTGTCTCGTTAGTATTTCCGTCAGTATTTCCCCCAAACTTTTAAGGATCATTAACATGTTTTCTGGCAAAATTGAGACAAGCCTCAACTGAGACAAGTGCGGTTGTTGTGGACATATTTATTTTGTGAACTCTTGGATGAGTCGTCTCTGCACTAGTGGGGTATTTCATCATGTTTCTCTCTGTGGTTCCAAAGCTTTAGAAATGGCTTTATAACCTTTTTTTTTACACTGATAGAGCTCAATTAATAATAAAAACCTTCATTTAAAAACTGCATTTTGTCCTCACTCGTGTTGTCTTTGGATAATATTCCAAAAATAATAAATCTTTTTCACACCACTGTAGTAATAAATGGTACCGATGGTCACTGCTGCCTTCACATGCAGTCGGGAAATCACAAAGGTGGAACGTGTTTCAGAATTCCTTGTGCGTATGAAGACAGCAGCGAGATTTATAGCGTCATTTGATAAGTGACTTATGAACGACTTCCTCTTCAGTCGGCTACAAAAGCAAAAGTGTATTTCCCATTAATCTTTGTGATATATAAAAGCATTTCTGGCATTCATGCATTGTATTTAAAACAATGTGTCATGAATGTGTCTCGGCTCCTTTTTGAGGCGTTCTTATGTGACAAAGACATTTAGTATTATTAGTTATTCTTTTGCTATATTTAACTGTAAAGTTTGTTCTAAGAGCATAAAATTAAATGATTTTTTGTCATATTTCCTCAAATGTTCTGACTTTTAAATGAAGTGCAACACAAATGTATTGACACAGTTGCCTGGAACCGGTTTAGACTTTCACAGAGAGCTTGAAGGCATCTGCACCAAACAACACTGCTGCCACCTTGTGGTAAAAATGTAAAACGCCTTCACAAACATTTAAGTTGACTGTGGAAACATTCCTGTGGGCTGTGAAAATAAATCATCTGTATCAGTTACTGGGGAACAGTCAAATAAAACAACAAAAAATACTAATAATAGAAAATGACAAATAAAACAAACACAGTTGCTGGATGATCGGACATCTTGGAACGCTGCCCGCTTTAAGGCATGCACAGACACAAAAGGTGGAATGTATCTCAGCCAGGTAGACACATGTAGGCTGCATCATAGCCTCACAATGTCATGACGCAGTTCACGCACGTTTCAAACCTCACCCTCGCCGATCCTTGCTGTGTTTGATGATCTGGACCTCAGGGGTGATCCTCAGGCCGGGGTGCCAGTTTCTAATGAGAACGGTGCCCATCGGAGCGGAGAGAATCGCAGCCGTTTGCCAGGTGGACGTCAGACCAGAGAGTTGGACGAGCAGTCGCACAGCTGGAAAACGGCCTGATGTTCTCCAGTTGTGTGGGCTCCTCCATGGCTGCCACGTCCAAATCAAATCCCCTCTAAGGACCTTCATAATCACCTATGTTGCATATCCTGGTGAGACTAATACATCAATAGTCATCATTGACTCTATATATTAATTTGTGACTGTAATCTCCCTATTTCTGCAGGGTATTTAATTGAGGGTGATGCTGACCACTGCAATAAAACTATCATCACTATTAGCAACACAGGAAATATAACACTACATCTGTAATTATACACTTCATTCATTGAACAAACTGTCTCATTAGTGTGTGTAGAAGAGCCGGTCACATGCTGCTCCTCTTCTCTGGTGGGATTCTAACGTATAGAAATGGCATCTAATGATTATTTATGAGATCGGAGGCCATAATGCTCAGGTTAATCTCCTTGCGGCCGCAGGGAGTGACTGTGAGAGGGAGCAGGGATCCATTCCAGAGAGCAGGTTCAACAAACTCTGAACTGTGAGTTAATGAACCCTGAGATTGGAAGCTCAGAGTTGTCAGTTCCAGAACAGGACATTTGAGTTCAGGCCCAGAGGATATGCACTTTATTCAGAGCAGTGTTATATTTGAATATGAGAGCAAAAGAAAGTAGTAATGTACATAAAAGCAGTAACTAATACCCTACAAGGATTTAGATTCTGACAGCTAAGCACCACTAATTAACACGATTCAATATTCGCTTTGATACGGATTGAATTGAGCAGCGCTGTGAGGTTCAAAGAACAACTTTTTGTGAAGAAATCAATGCATGGAACCATTCCCACGATTCTTTTTTACCATGAAAAAGAAAAAAAAACAGGTTTGGGTGTGCATTAAGTAGCACCCTCCTTCAGGTGTGTTTTCCAGTCATTTGAGAATTTTGGTGGTGTTGTTTTGTAAAAGTATTCCTCACAAAAGTAGTGATTTAAAAAAAAAATCACACGCTCACAATGGTTATGAATTAAACCAAATCATCCAGGGTAATTCCCTTTGCACATACAGGACCAACATTTGCTTCTACACAGTCTAAAAACAGGAGAAATTGGCACTTGGAAGGTGATTTGTTGATTGGGCCCAGCTGCTGCAGCAATTACCCTGTTCTCAATGGGCACAACTTCATTAAAATGTAGTCTACAATAACAAATTCTACCTGCATATCTCAACCCATAGTTGTCATGCATTGTCGTTACATTAAATTACATTATTCCTGTGACAGCAGGGGGAGGCTGACAGGGAGTGAAACGCTGGAAGGATGCTGCGTTTCCTGCACAACTCATTAATATGCTCATGTTAGGACGTCCACAGGCAGCTGTGTCTAAGTGGAGCTCATTAAGAGAACACTGCACACCTGTGAAAAAACACCTCGGCTGCAGGTGCAATCAATCAATCAACCACAAAATCAGCAAAGTAGTAGTAATGGCATATAGGAGGGGGAGGAAATACACCTGAGTTTGATATAGTGACAGGCAGAAGAATTAATGAGGGGTTATCTGTATCTACAGCACAAATAGTGGTTATTATTTAGACAGGTGGCATTGGTCCAGATTCTACTGTAGCTTAATGTCAGAGTACAGTTTTGGACTAATTAATCAACCTGGGTAAACAAAGAGAGGAAGGATATGGACCTGCTATCACTGTGGTAGGCTTTTCTCCTCCATTGTTGGGGAAATATTGTGTTTTAGCTGTTTGTGTCTGTGTGTTTCTATGCCAGAATAGATAAAATAGTCCCTTTTACAGAGAACAGAGCTGCTCTCCAAAGCCACAGAGTGACCAGTAGATGATCAATGTACTTCCAATTTTACTTCCATCTCCCAATTTCAAAAACAAAATAGCATTACAAGAACATTAATTCATATAAAACAGTTTAATTGCCCCATAATATAGTCTAATTCCCCTGTTTGCAATTATTGAAGTTTATTTTATTGTGATGATGAAGCTTTTCATGAAGAATGTTTAAGTTCAGTACAAAATACATAATTATCCTTGATGTATACATACATATATATAATTACTTGTACCTTATATCTACTATACTTGTACTATAATCTTTATGTATGTATATAATGTACACATAATGTGAAATTTATTTCTATTTTTCCAATAATTCCATGTGCAATTATCTACTCACCAACCTCACATCATGTGCACTTTACAATAACTGTAATGTATCAGTAACAAGGTGTGTATAGGCTTTTACTTTACATATATCTCTTGTGTGTGTGTCTATAGTTTTATAACAGTGTGTATGTGACGTGTTGGAACCTCAATTTCCCAGAGGAACCTTCCAAAGGATCAATAAAGTCCTAACTAATCTAATCAAAAGCGAATTGTGTTGCATTTTTTGCAAGAATTCTGCTATAAATAAGAGTATTATATATTATTATATGTATATGCTGTCGTTTTATATATTTTCGGTTCAATGATATGAGGTAAAACCACCTAAACAGGTATATTTTTTATTATACAACATATAGAGCTGTAACACTGTCTTATACAAGCCGCCCATGGTTTCTACACACCTTCAGAAGGTAATTAAAGTTAACTGACAATGATTCCTTGTGGATTCTACTCTGTTTTCTCTCTCTCTTCACGCTCCACCTTTGGAACTTAGTTTCGCCCAGGGGCAGTCCTTACCGTAATGACTACACCGTAGGCGCAACAGAATTCAGAGTTCGGCCCCCGTCGAAGCGAGTTGCTCATTAATCAATCCGCCTGTCTGCCGGCTGCCACGAGCCAGGAAACCTCTGATCAACAGGTATGGCGTGGACTTTTTTTTTTTTTATATCGCTCCTGTATTTAACGAAACTGCTTCCATCAGTGTAGCGACAGTCTAATATCCGCTAAGTCTAAGCGGATACAGGAAACTAATCGGAATCACGCAGCTTTAATATGTACTATATGTACTATATGTACTTTAATATTTACAACTGGGTGTTTTTCAGTCCAACAGACAGGAACGCTATTATAATAGAATATACTTTTATCAAGTAAAGAAATATCTGCTTGTCTCACTGTGAAATCAGTCAATATAGATCAACACTGTCAGTGTTGTTGTGTAATAGGTTGTGGTTACACATTTCCCTTTATTACGGTTATTCATATATATATATATATATATATATATATATATATATATATATATATATATATGACAGTATCATTGGTGAAATGCATTACAGAAAATTGTTAATAATTAAATACTTGAATGTTTAGCCATGCATTAATGTATAAGTAGTATTTTACTATTTAACTGTGTTGAGGTGGTGCTAATTTGTATTATAGTCATACAATGTTGGGTAATGCATGACTGTGGAGGCTGGTGCAGTGTCAGTAATGTGCACTGCAGGCTCTGCTGCTTCTGTGTGACAGGTGAATATGAAGATCATTACTTGGCTGCAGCGCTGAGTGTGTAACACAGCCAGAGCATGGGAAGATGGGGAGTTTTGTACATTTTCAACATTTTTATTTATTTATTTAGTATATATTTGCAAGTTAAACAGGTCAAATATGTTAACCCTATAATACATCATAGCATGGTGAATGTCCAGGTCACAAATCGTCCATTGCTGGATTGTGTATTTGCTGAGTTTGATGAGGGAGAACAAAAAATAAAATGCCTAGCTATTAGTTATGTTAGCTGAGGAAACGGCTCCTATTGACAAAAAGATCATGCTACAATATGTTTTCACCAACTATATTAAACTTACTTGTTAACTTGCCAACCTTCATTTTTGCAAATTTGGGATATATTCCTGTTTATTCCCATTAATTCCCACTGTGGGGGAGGGGTAATATTCAAGAGGTTTACAATTCTGACTTTAATAAACAGGAGCATTGCCATAAAGTCCTGGTAGATTCATCGTTTACACAAATTGTGTTAACGATACAGTCAGCAGTTCATTTTGTGCATAAGTGGGTCAGTCAGTCATTTTCTATACCTGCTTATTCCTCATTAGGGTCACATGGTCTGCTGGAGCCAATCCCAGCGCTTTACGGCGAGAGGCAGGGATACACCCCAGATGGTCGCCAGCCAATCGTGGGGCACACACACCATTCACTCACACACTCACACCTATGGGCAATTTAGAGTCTCCAATTAACCTCAGCATGTTTTTGGACTGTGGGAGGAAGCTGGAGTACCTGGTGAAAACCCACACAGACACAGGGAGGTCCCAGACCCAGGACCAAGGAGGTCTAGAACCTGCGACCTTCTTGCTGTGAGGCAACAGCACTAACCCTAAAAAATCCATAATAACCTTTCAGCATGTTGTAATTCAAGTGTTCTGAGAGAACACTGCACTTTGCTCTGCATTCAGACTTTGGATGGAACCTTTCAGGCATTAATTGGTCATTTCAGAGTGACTCAAAGTTAGAAACAATGACAGAAACACATGTTCTCATTATGGCAAAGACGGCGTTATGTCTCTCTATCACAGTTTTACACAAACAGAATTAGTTAATAGTTTTAATTTGTGTGGTCTGTGACAAAGTATTAAAGTTTGCCGGCTGAATATCATATTTGCTGTTTTTCCTGTGTGGCTGCAGCCATGTACCTGTACCTGCTGGGGCTGCTGGTGGTCTACTACCTCTACCGCTGGGTGAAGGAGCTGCCCAGGGTCTCGGACAAGGGCAGCAAGTATGTGTACGTCACCGGCTGCGACAGCGGCTTCGGGAACCTCCTGGCCCGCCATCTGGACAAGAAGGGCTTCAGAGTCATCGCCGCGTGTTTCACGGAGAAAGGAGAGGAGGACCTGAAGAAGTCCTGCTCCGCCAACCTGATCACAGTGCACCTGGACGTCCGGTCCAAAGAAAGCATCGCCAAGGTCGCGGCCATGATCAAGGACAAAGTGGGGGAGCGAGGTGAGTGTGGAGGGTTAATTCTCCGTCTAGTCTGTGTTTTCCTTTCAACCTGAACAACTAGTAATTATCTACTTAAGCTCTAATTCAACCTAAAATCAACAGGTTCCCTCAGGGAAATGTGAAGCTCCAACACATCAAATACAGCACTGTTATCAATTTAAGACACAGAAATAGAAGAGCAATATGTCAAAAAACACCCTAAATACCAACACCAAAAATAAAAATGCTGTAGTCTGGAATGGCTGCAGATTAATGCACACTGAATTATTGGAAAAATTATTATATGAATTATATAAATATATTAAGAGTATAATACAAGTATAATAAATATAAGCTATAAGTTAAGATATTAAGATAGGGTTAAGGTAAGATACAGTACAGGCCAAAAGCTTGGACACAGTTTCTTTATTTTTATGACTATTTACACTCACTGAAGGCATCAAAACTATGAATGAACACATGTTTATGGTGTTATGTACTTAACAAAGAAGGTGAAATAACTGAAAACTTGTTTTATATTCTAGTTTCTTCAGAATAACCACCCTTTGAGGAATAAGGAATAATTAGGCCCCCTAATGAGGAATAAGCAGGTATAGAAAATGACTGACTGTAGTATTACTCAGACAGGTTATATATAATAGAAGTGTGTATATATACATACATACTTGTGCATGTGTGACAGACTATTGCAGTAATTCACACATTCCTGTTAATTTTCCTGTCCACCCTCTTTTGATTTGAGTAACTTTGCTCATCTCTGTGTCATATTCTGCACGTATTAACATGCTTTGGTTTTTCTTCTCTCTTCATCGACTCTGCTTTGTTGAGTCAGATCTGAGTCAAAAGGCCTATAATCAACCTTTATCTTGACTGGACGTGCGGTTCTTCTAGGTTTATGGGCTGTAGTGAACAACGCCGGCGTGTCCGTCCCCTCCGCCCCACATGACTGGCTGACCATCGACCACTACAAGACCATGCTGGACGTCAACTTGGTCGGGGTGATCGGCGTGACGTTGAGCGTGCTGTCGCTGATTAAGAAGGCCAGGGGAAGGGTGGTGAATGTGGCCAGCGTGTTCGGGAGGATCAGCGCTACCGGAGGCCCGTACTGCGTCTCCAAGTTCGGCGTGGAGGGTTTCAACGACTCGCTCAGGTGCAACGTCGACTCAGTTCAGTCAGATGCCTACGACATCTTTCCTGCTTTTGGTAAATCATAAAATGCCATGTCTTTCTTAGGGTAAACATGCTGCCTTTCGGTGTTAAAGTGCTCTGCATTGAGCCGGGCTTTTTCAAAACTAACGTGACCGATGTCGGCATCCTGACCAAAAATGTGAAGGAGCTGTGGGATGCAATGCCCCAGGAGGTCAGAGACGACTATGGACCCCACTATATAGAAAAAGGTACATTTTAACCACTTTTTTTCTTTTTTTGGGGGGGGGATATTGAATTCAGTTATTTATTCCAATTGTTTTCCTTTCCCAGCATTTGCATTAATATCAGAAAAGATTGCACAGCTAAGTGATGGAGATCTGATGAAGGTGGTCAGCTGCATGGAGCACGCCATATCAGCTGTCTACCCCCGCACCCGCTACTCCGCAGGCTGGGACGCCAAAATCTTCTGGCTGCCGCTGTCGTACATGCCTTCCTGCATCGCTGATTACATCTTGAACAGAGAAGCCATCCCGATTGCCAGGATGCAATAAACTGTACTTAGTTACAAGTTAAACCGGTGTGTTCATGTCTTTTCATTTCCCTAATCTGTGTGTGAAGCAATTATGCACCCTCTCCCAGTTGAAAGTGCCATTGCTCAAGGCTATCTTATCTAAAAACACATTTGTTCTGACTACTTGACCTTGAATGTGTGAAAGGTCAATGAAGAGCAGTAAAAAAAGAGGGAAAAGTAACTTAAAAGAGAAAAAAAAATAAACTATATTAATTGGTAATACACTAAAATCTTCATATGACAACTAAATGGAGCTGTCAAATATATCATTGGTAACGCCCAGTGTTTTCATTAATGGGGTAATTAACTAATTAACTATAATTAATTATAATGAAATCCGCTGCGTTACCATAAACCGCGTCATTAAATCAATCATTATAGCTGTTGTCACCCAGCAGGATACGTCCAAGTTGGGAAAACTTCCTTTGCTGTTTGCTTTTTGTTAATTTCTATAACTTAATGGACATTTACAAGTGTTAGTGAACGTTTGCATCGTTCGCTGAACCTGAACGCACCTTTGTTAGCATCCACGGCGAGCTGCTATAAGAGCTGCGGGGGGAGGGACAACAACAACGGCTACGTGATGGTGATTGGCTAAGGGAGAGATCACGTGTCGCTGTGAGCCAATCAGAGGCGGAGTTCAGTTGATTGGGTTCGCGCACAGAGGAGATAGATGATTAATCTGATGTTACACGGAGCGATGGTTAGAAGTTGTCTTCTAATTGTCGCTATAAGCACTAATTCAACTTAATTGACGTCAAAGGCAAGAATTTACACGTGAAGTGTACATTATGTCTAACGAAGCATCTCAACGATACAAAACACCACCAGGTTTATGTGTAAGTACGTGTCTATGCTTTAATACTCGATGCAACTAGCTTGTTAAACATGTTTCCCCCGCGAAATTCCAAATTCTTTGACATATAACTTTTTTTAAAGCAAGTAGCTAATTTTCCTAATTAATTATAATCGAGTAAATCAGTTTCTAACCGTTATATTTGGGGAGAAGTAACTATAACCAGCCCAACGCTCATCATCTCCCAGTTGACAGTGCAAATGTTCAAGGCTAGCTTATCTAAAAGCTGTTTAGACAAATTGGCCTTGGTGAATGTGTGAAAGGTCGAGAAAAAGCATTAAAAGAGAGAGGGAAAGGTAAATTAGAAGAGAAAAAGAAGCATCACTGTAATGGATTATAGGTAATAGGATATTACACTGTATTTATTTTATGTGAAACCATAAAATATTCTTTCAAAACCCAAATAAAGGTGTCAAATAAACGTATTATCATTGGTAACACGTTTTATTATCTCACGTGGGTGCTGGGAATAAGATACTGCCCCTCATGAAGCAAATCGGTGCTATATTTTGAATTATACCAGCAATTGAGTGACACCTATTTTATTAAATCACTAAATACTGAAACTGAACACATGGTCAAGTTTTACAATTTTATAATTTATTACCAGTGTTTGTTTAGGAATTCTAGGTTAAGGAAAATATACATTTCAGTAAACTCAATTCAGATTAAAAAACTCTGTTTGCTCAAATACACTTATAACTGTACTTCTTATTATGAACTATTTCAAAGCTACATGCATTCTGGGAATTTATAGTACATTCAAACAAGCTTAAGGTACTTTTAATTTTTACATATATATTTCAATTAAGCATTTTTAGATCAGCACTTTTAAGACTATGTATTTCAACTTTGAAAAGATCTGAATACATAACAGATCATATGCGGTGTCAAGTCATCATTACCTTAAATAGAAATTTTGGGTGTCTTGTCTATTACTGGAGTATTTTTCAGCTGACTTTGCCAACATTTCAAAAAGAAGTTGTTGACCAAAAGTGATTTTCTGCCAAAAAGCACATATGACTTGTTCTGTGCCCTAAATGCCTCTTCTGTTGTTAAACACCTTCAAAGAACCAATCATTCCCCTCCAGGGAGAAATCATCAAACCAGCAAAACTTGTTCTTATTCTTGAGTGCCATGTCCCTTATCAAGGAGGTTACTGCTCATGTTTTGACTGAAAGTGTTTCTCCCTTTATTACCAAAGCTTGAGTTGATACTTCTACAGAAATTTAAAACCCAATATCTCAAATTCTTTTGGTCATGAGTTTATCCTTTAAGAGTTTAAACAAACACACATCCAGTATTTGTCCACCGTTTTATTCAGCATACGACAAACTTCAAAACAGGTCAGAAAGCTCGACATGGCTGGAGTGCCATCTTGTGGTCAGAGTGGGTGAGGGCAGCCATTTCATGAAACTCCCCAGGACAAGACACAGCTACAACATATTAAAAGCTTCAGAAATATACAGTTGACAAGTTCTTTTTATGTAAAGACAGTGTTTATTCCATCTTTCTTACAATGGAAACATTAAATAGAACTTTCTTTCAGGATGACAGGAATATTTGTATTTTTGACATGTTTTACAAACCAAGTGCTCCTAACCACAGAACCCCTTATTTCCTTGGATTTCACCTCTACCAACAGATATTTTAGATGTTTATGAGTGCTCCTCTGCCAGCTTCTCAGCCTTCTGAACCACCTCCTCGATGGGGCCGACCATGTAGAAGGCCTGCTCGGGGAGAGCATCGTACTCACCTGAAAGGGTGATAAAAGGTTTTGTTATAAAATAGATGTGATAGAGTTAGAAGTACAGTGAAGATCAATCGTAATTCTAACAAACTTACCAGCAAGGATGTTCTGGAATCCCTTGATTGTTTCCTTGAGGGGCACCAGTTTGCCCAAGTGGCCGGTGAAGACCTCGGCCACCTGGAAGGGCTGGGACAGGAAACGCTGGATCTTACGAGCGCGGGCCACAGTCAGCTTGTCCTCCTCAGACAACTCATCCATACCCAGGATGGCAATGATATCCTGCAGGGATTTGTAGTCCTAACAGAGGAAGAGAACTGGTTAGCACGACGAATGTTTAACTGGTTCTTAAAAAGGAAAAAAAAAAATCATCAAGTCCTGCACCTGGAGGATTTTCTGCACGCCACGGGCGATATCGTAGTGCTCGCTTCCGACGATGTTGGGGTCCATGATACGGGAGGTGGAGTCCAGAGGGTCGACAGCGGGGTAGATACCAAGCTCAGCGATGGCGCGGGACAACACAGTGGTGGCGTCCAAGTGAGCGAAGGTGGTGGCAGGGGCGGGGTCAGTCAAATCGTCAGCGGGCACATAGATGGCCTTTTAGGAGAGAAGGCAGATCCTTTAAGTTCCGATACTAGATGTTGGTCTATGAAGATACTGAACACACTGCCTCCAGGCAGTTCTCCTTTTAAAATTCACCGTTTACCTGCACAGATGTGATTGAACCCTTCTTGGTGGTGGTGATTCTCTCCTGCATGGTACCCATGTCAGTGGCCAGGGTGGGCTGGTAACCCACAGCAGAGGGGATACGACCCAGCAGGGCAGACACCTGAGAAGCAACAACAGGATTTCAGTCAACATCAAGCCTCAGCTAACAGCTTTCATCCAAGAAGTTTAACCAATTATTCTTTTAAACACCATTAAATCATTTCAGGTTTATCTTGTGTCTGCCATTGACCGACCTCAGAGCCAGCCTGTGTGAAGCGGAAGATGTTGTCGATGAAGAGCAGCACATCCTGACCCTCCTGGTCACGGAAGTACTCAGCCACGGTCAGTCCAGTCAGAGCCACTCTGGCACGAGCGCCGGGGGGCTCGTTCATCTGTCCGTACACCAGCGCCACCTAGCAGGGAGGAACGAGAGGTCAGCTTTCAACGCTAAATATGCCACAAGTGTCTTTTTTTACCCCCCCAGAGGCTTACTGCAACTCACCTTGGAGGTGGTGTCCTTCAGGTTGATGACACCAGACTCAATCATTTCATGGTACAAGTCATTTCCCTCACGGGTACGCTCTCCCACACCGGCAAACACTGAGTAACCACCATGGGCCTTGGCCACATTGTTGATCAGCTCCATGATCAACACAGTCTTTCCTACACCAGCACCACCGAACAGACCTGCGAGCAAGCAGAGCACCAGATGAGCATTTATGAGATCTCCGTATTTAAGCAGTCACACAAAAGATGAGTCTCCCTCCCGTCCACACACACTTACCAATCTTTCCTCCCTTGGCATAGGGGGCCAGCAGATCCACCACCTTAATGCCAGTAACCAGAATCTCCTGCTCCACACTCATGTCAACGAATTCAGGGGCTTCAGCGTGGATAGGGGCAGTCCTGTGGGGAGGAGAAAAGGGTATTTATAAGTAAATTCATGATATAATGCTCCTTCATTTAACTTAATGTGAAGGTCGTTATATTAATGTTATTTTGACAGTGCGCTTACTGCTTGGTGGAGATGGGACCCCTCTCATCGATTGGCTCGCCAATGACATTCATAATCCTGCCCAGTGTCTCGGGACCCACTGGGATTCTGATGGGGGCTCCGGTGTCCAGAACTTTCTGTCCCCGAACCAAACCTTCAGTACCATCCATGGCAATAGTACGCACTGTGTTCTCCCCTAAAAACATTAAGTGATGATCGTAAGTATTCTATTCTTTCTGTCTATTTAAAAAGAGGACATGCATGACAGTTGCTCACCAAGATGCTGGGCCACTTCCAGGACTAGCCTGGAGTCACGGCCGGCAACTTCCAGGGCGTTGAGGATGGGTGGGAGTCCCTCATCAAACTGGACATCCACAACGGCACCGATGACGGCAACAATGCGCCCGTTAGCCGTGGCGGCGGCGGCAGCAGGTGCAACATAGTCTCTGCCTGCAGAGTTACAGAGACAGTGTGCGCATTTAGCTCAGTGTCATACATAAGGGCTACAGGTGTGACCTTGCACCCCACTGGTGCAGATTTGTCCATTAGCTTCTCATTCAGGGTTAAATGACATACAAAAAGGGTATTTAGTGACTGATCCGCCATGTTGTCTCCTTCCAAACTTGTGACAAGTGTTAAGACAGTTTGCGGAAACATAACTGTATAAACCCACTTTCAGTTTAGTGGAATTGTTTGGTTTGCATATAAAAAGGGAAAAAAGCTCTAAAGCACCAAATGCTATTAATATTGATGATAATGTCCAGTGAAATCCTAGGCTAATGTTCTTTGATCTGGATGGAGAAATTTAAATGAATGAACCTTTGGGGGTTCTTATTAATATAATATAAAATTCACAAATCTGAAAGTTCAATGATTCTACAAAGACACTCGTCCAAATGTGTCAGTGGTCTAAAATCTGTGCATTTGCCTCTAAATGTGACTATTTTGTGTAGTCACACAGCTGCGTGTCTCAATGTCAAACGATTGTTGTCGGCTAACGTGAGCTATGATTCAGCCGATTTAACACAAATGATCAAGTGACGCCCTAAAAAAAGAATAAAAAAAGACAAACGAACATGTGAAACATTAAACTTTGATCAGTAGACATTTAACAGGCCAATGTCTGAACATGAGACTGACATATGAATGAAGTGCACCGTTATTTCATGCTAGCAGCTACACGGCCTAGCAAGTCATTTCATTAATAAGCTTAACCTCATTTATATAAAGAGTTAATATTAAACTAAAAGCGTCTGATCTGCTGCTGAACGCCTCTAACCTTGCTAACGTTAATCTAAGTAACCAGCGTCGCACCGCCGCATGTCATTACACAAAGGTCATTGCTGCTAGCACAAGAAATACACAGTCTGGTGGTTTTCTGACACATTTCATCTGTTAGTGGGAGCAAATATGTGCATGTGTATCACTTTAATATCTTGGAACAGGTCCAATAGGTTGCAATTTTGACATTCCGGCATCAAGGCCTACTCCCGGTCAGCGTGTAGCTAGCATAGCATAGCATCCACCCCTCCGCTGACAAGCGCGTGACGTTAAAAAAGCGTCTTTTTCTTAACGTGATTTCATTCCAAAAGGCGCCGTGCATGGAGGACTTACGTGAGAGGACGGCTGGGGATCCAACGAGAGCCTTCAGGGGCTGAACCCCAGGCTTCAGAGCCTGCAGAGCCCCGGTGCAGCAGCGTCCCACAGCTCCCAACATTGTCAAAATGGCTGAAGGTGGAAAGAGACGGAGGATTTCGGGGCTTTATAATGAATGACCGCGGAGGTGAACTGCGCATGCGCGCAACGTCATATGGCTGTACTGCGCATGCGTAGACCCGCAGACGACGACAACAGAAAAAACAAAAAGACCTCTTGACACTCTGTCCTCCACAGAGCTAGGCAATAAATGTGACTGTAAAAGGTTATTCACAATGTAGGCCATTATTGAAGTTAATATACGTTAATTTAGACACATTTAGGTGCGGTCTAAGGTGCAGACACTGTTTTTGGTGTCATGGGCCCAACAAGTACACAATGTCCCATGTTAGCAAAGTGCTGCACCCTGCTCAACTTGGTGTTTGAGTCCTTCTGTGAAGAACACATCAAAAAGATATTTCTTTAATGAATGTACATTTGCTAGTATCTAGACAAACGAGCTAACATGCTAAAAAACGCAAATAGTCGGTTTTTTTTTTTGTGGACACGGGTTGTATGAGGCCAGTATGTGTCCCAGTACATGTATATATATATTAGAACATTATTAATATTTGTGGATATTATGATTGCTATTGCTATTATTTATTTATTTTCCAGAATGAGAAGCTTAATAATATGTGTGATGGCCGGTAGGTGGCGCGAAAAGCGTCGCTTGGGGTCATAGGTCAATTAGCACACTGCAACTAAAAAAACACGAAGAAGAAAAAAAACTACCGCGCTAACTTCAAAATTAAGATTGTTGAAATAAACGGAGCAGCTAAACAAAAGATAAGTGATTAAAAAAGAGTCTCTGGTGTTTTACAAAATGTTTTTGCCATTTCGTGTATTTAGAAAAGACAGCGGCTAGCGAGCCCAAAGACGGAAGAGCATGTAGCAGCATTGCTAATGCTAATGCTACATGAGCAGCACCACCGATGTTCCGGTTTAACAAGTGAACTTATGGTGACTTTCACGTGTTTTTGGCATTGTTGAAAAGCCTTAAATCATTATCAATTACCTTAAATTGAATGCTGAATTTATGTTATACATATTAGTACTAGTTCCCTCAATTTACGTAAATATTTAGCGATGCTGTTAAACACAGATGAACATTTAAAATTGATTAACTTGTTGAAATCCCAAAGCCCCTAATATAGGGGCAGCATTTCGTTTTATTCATATTATAAAACCTCAGCTACAACAGTAAATTAAGTATTTATATCTGTAATAATACACAGTGTTACTGATAAGAGTACCAACATATATCAACAATATAAACATCACTACAAAAGGAAAATTGTTATAATATGTTATGTGATTATTTAACTGGGTCCATTAATAATCTCCTTTTAAACATCTTACATAGTATATTATTTATGTTCTGTAATGATCCTCATGTGATTTCTATGATTTTGTGGACAAATAATTGACCTTTGAACCTTTGTCTTGTTAATTGTTGATCATTGCAGATGATTTATCTTATTTATTTATTTTTCCTGATTTGGGTCAGTTTGGTTTGAGTTTTAAATAATGTATTTTTATCTCTAGTAAAACACAATGTTATATATATATTGTTTTGCAATATTCTATCTATATTTGCTCTGATAAATTGATCCTGACACTTCTGTAGTCACCTCACATGTTGTAGATTTCTTTTGACCCCAGGTTTAAGTACATAACCTTTGTGGATTATAGAAATACACAAAACGACTCCAAATAATAATGAAGTCTATCTTGAACTCTGCTCCTGAATGTTTGTATAGAGCTGAGCTTCATTCTCTGATTGTCCAGCATTAAAATGAATTGAGGATGAAGAAGACACTGAAGACTCTTTCATGGCAGCTGAGAGAACTGATCAATCACTGACTGAACTGAAAGCCAGAAAATCACATGAAGATCTCCATAAGGTAAACCTATGTTTGAATTGTTTTTAGGCTTATAGGTATATATGTGGTTGCTAACACACTTGTGTCACATCCATATCTTGCTGTCCATTGTTTCTTTTAGTGTCCAGGCCCATGTGGCCTTAAGTCATAACACTATGAAAACATATAATGATCTTATAGATTACACTGCCCACCATCATATTAGCAGTATACACATAAGTAGTAGAAAATACCTCAATTGTTAACATCTCTAGCAGGAATATTAATCCAGAAGCATCCTATATAATAGTATAATACTGAGAAGGAGTACAATTTCAATATGTACATTTTGCTGATAATACTAAAATACTTGAACTTAAGTAAGGTTTTGAATGCAGGACTTTTACATGATAGCGAGTCCACTATATTTACACTAGATGGCGCTGTTGTGCCAATATAGGAAAAATCTGTAGAGAGGAAGTTTCTGTGTAGGTTTATGGAAGTGTCTGTGTGTTTGCTTTTATTTTCACTGTAAACGGCTCAAATCCCTTGTTTGACACAGTTTTAAGAAAAATTTAAAATGTTTTTTTTGTCAGTGATGAAGGTGAAAGTTGTGTATGAGAAGAGACTGTTCTGTCTTAGACAATACTGTAATATAACACTTCAATCTTACCTTCAAACAGTCCACACAGGGCAGAATCACTATGTTCCATGTGATGGTGAAGTTCATTGAGTTCAGCATGTGCAGAATATCAGATAAACATATACAGATTTCATTCAAACATGATTTAAAACATTCCAACATGGGTTTAATATATTTCTGTAATTTCACAAGGCTTGGCATCACCACTATTCATATATGACTGTCTGCTTGCATACCTGATACCTCTCTACTAGTCTGTATCTGTCCGTGAGAACACGATAGCGCATATTTGAATAAAGCAACCTGTGCATTCCAAAAGTAAAAGCCTGATGAGAGATTAGTGGGAATACCTTGGGTTCTAAGCTTTACTGGTTGTGTTTATTTCAGCGACAAGCAGCAGAAGAAACAGATTGTCAGCACTCGGAAAGTCACTTAATGTCAAAATCAGTTTTTTAATTTCTTGTGGGAGAGTCGCTTTACTGTCAGTGGAGAAATATTGAGACCACTTGGCAATGTTCCCCAAAGACTTTCCACAAATGTCTTAGCGTTGACAAATATTGTGCTTGTGTCAAGTTATTGTTGCTGTAGCTACAACGATCAAGGCTGCATGTGTTCACAACAGTGTGAGAAGGGCCAGATGATACAAGAAAGGACATGAGCTGATGTAGCAACATGGTTACCATTTAAAACAGGTGTGCTCAATCCATCATTGGAAGTGTTTGATGACCCGCAGCATGAAGAGATCTGTGGAACCTGCCCTGTGTTTGAATCTCTAATAAATTCCTTTTATTCAATACTGGCCAAATGTTTCCCTTTCCAAACACATCCACACCTTTGTATTGTCTCCGTTTCTTGGCATTAACAGGAAGGTTTAAAACAGTTTGGTTGTAGTTCACAGTCTTGTAGTGTTTGTACGTTCTTTTTTTTTTATTTTGGCCTTTTATTTTGGCCCAGTGTTGTCTGCATGTTTGTCAGTCAGTACAGACCGAAATATCTCTATTGCCATGGCTTTTTGTGCATTCATGGTCCTCAGAGGATGATTCTGACTTTGATGATCCCCTTGCTTTTCCTCTAGTGTTTTGTGTTTTTAGGGCAACGTCTACAGCTCATTGGCATACGGAGCAAAAAAAAAAAATGAAGCAGTGATTCCTCATCGTACTGCTTTTTAAATAAATCTTTTATATTTTCCAAATTATACTGGGCTGAATGTGTCGAATATATTATTCTTGTTTTACAGGTACCTTTGGCCAGAGGGAAGCTGAAGGGGCTGAAGCAGCATGACGCCTGTCTGATCAACCTTCTTTATTAAGCTATCACCAACGCTCAGGTTCAGACAAGGTTGGAAAAAAAAATACAAGACATGTCTATAAAACAAAGGTTTAAAACATGTCAAAATACATTTACATCAAAAGGGATCTAAGGCTTTTTATCAGGCAGGGCCATGACATTTTGTGAAATACCTGCATGTACCTTTGTGATGTAGACTATAGAATGCAGAGCATCAAATTATGGGATTTCTGGTAGAAATGTATGTTTGTTCCATTGTGACATCAGACAATGATAAATGTTATACCAGCTACACATAAGCATGTTATCACACATCACAATCACTGCTATATCCAAGTACAGCTTAGTAAAGGAAAAGACATTAACCCTCTATTGCATAGCGTTGCCAGATGGCTACAATTACTTTGGCTCAATATTACTAAAAAGCAGTAATATAAAATCTGTTTTACCTTTTAGTTGTAAAGATTGTGTCTCATACTTTGAAGGACAAGGGACAAGACCAGGAAATCCTATTTTCACGTCTTTTTACGTATGTTTTCAACCTCCAGGGCACATTTGTTGCAGCGAACCCGACTATTGCAGTGCATTCTGATAGTCGGGTATAACTAACTATGCATAGTTAAGGGTTAAGACAAATATGTATTTTATCTGTGATTAATAACTAACATGAGCAGTCAGTCTCTTTTAGATCAGACTGGTATGAGAACTTGTCGAGACATATCCGTTTTATTGCTCTGAGTAATGTGACAGAATTAGAAATGTGAGAATGCGTGTCATTTAAGATGTTTGGGCTGCAACTATGTGTTTAAGGAACATGCAACATTATGTAGTACAAACAGTGGTTAGTGTAACAACAGTGTAGGGGTTGGGGATTTATCAAAGAGCTAAGTGGTGGCTTCCGCAGTGTCGTAAAAAGAAAGTTTTGTTTTTCCTCCTCTCTTCATCCCACACACCTTTTCCTAGGAAACGACTTGCTCATTAAAATTCAAATCTATGGCATTACATAAAAAAAGCCATGCCCTGCTCTTTATTGATGCCCTTTATTGGTGTCTGCATCTGCTTGCTCTTTTATATCTTTATTCATTTATTTCTACATGCAGTGTGACAATGTGGGGCCTGCTTTTGGAAAGCCTTTTTGACAAGTTAATGCACATTTTAAATGCAGCAGCGGTCAACGTGTAGGCTCGTTATTTCCTAATCCCCGCTGTGGAGGAAATCATGAAAGTAAGAAGTTAACTTTAAAACTGTGAACTTTGAACTTTTTTTTTTTTTTTAGTCATTAATTTGTTGCTGGAAACTGAAAATTCTGCAGGCTATCGTATTGAAATTGAGATGTATGCGGTGTCCTTTATCTTGTGAGGTAGCTGGATTCCCTGAGGTTAGCGTAGATCAAGCCACCATGAACAGCACCAGGTGTTGAAGCTGATTTTTACTAGTGGTCGAACCTTGGGATTACAACCATGGCAGCCATCAGGTGAGGCTATTACACCTAAGAAGCATCCTCCCCCACACACAATCATGGGAAAAGGTGCAAGCTGTAAAACAATGCATAAACCCCAATGAAGTGACTTGTTTCACGATCAGAAATTAATCCGTTTGGCGACACAGTGGAGCAGGGGTTAGCGCTGTTGCCTCACAGCAAGAAGGTCGCAGGTCCAAGACCTCCTTGGTCCTGGGTCTGGGACCTTTCTGTGTGGAGTTTCATGTTCTCCCACAGTCCAAACACATGCTGAGGTTAATTGGAGACTCTAAATTGCCCGTAGGTGTGAGTGTGTGAGTGAATGGTGTGTGTGCCCCACGATTGGCTGGCGACCATCTGGGGTGTATCCCTGCCTCTCACTGTAATGAGCTGGGATTGGCTCCAGCAGACCATGTGACCCTAATGAGGAATAAAGTCAGATCTGATGCTGTTAAAGCATCAATTCTATCAGAACTGTGGATTATTTTTTCATTAATAGAAGGAGGATTTTCTCCCGACTGGCTTCAGTAACAGTAACTACGTCATATGGCTCATTGTTTGAATAGCTGAAAGCGCCTATGGTGACAAGCGGTGTTTTGCATTTACTCCACCTACTAACCACGCTGTTCACGCTGTTCGTAATACTCATGAAGCTGCAAATGTAAGGGCTTCTTTAGTGGACATAGGCTCAGTTTGCATTATGGTAACTCATTGGGTGATAGATGAAGACGTAACAGATATTTATTTAAAGGTAAATCTTTAAGTTTATGTCTTCAAACAGCTGAAGAAACCTGATTCATGGAGGCCCATCTTTTCAGAGAAGCATTCTTAAGTGACAACCCGCCTTTCCCTGCTTTCAGTACTACAGTAGGCAAGAAAAACAGACACCGTTATCCCTGTTGCAGAGTTATGTGACCCAGTTGCAGCTTTCACGGCTGCAGACAGTCTCACAGGATTCACTGATCCAGGACTACATATGACTTATTTTAATCTCAAGTTGTGAGACTTTGGTGCTGAAAAGGACGCACCAGGGTTCAATAAAACTTGGACTGATGTGTTGTAACAGCTGGCTTTGAGGAGGCCAGAAAAGTGATTTCTTCCTGTGTCGACACATAGACGCTGACCTTTAAGATGAAAAAGAATTGAATACTGCGTAACTTCAATTTTGATTGTGATATTGAGTTGTAGACAAAAAGATAGACGGCTTTCCTGTCAGATAACAACAACAGACATGTATTTATTTCCCTTCATACTAATTCACTACAGTCAATCATGTCAAAGGATAAGAATAACAAACGCCTGCTTTGGGTGTTTTCACAGGTGAATCATGGTACATTTCTTTTGAAAGGTGTGTTGCCTTAAGGTATAAATCCTCTATTCAGATTTTTTTGGATTACTTAAAGGGCCAAATCCTGGAGGCAAACTCACAGAGGAATAAAAGATACTTCAAAGCAGTTATGATCGATATTTTTATGACAGCAATGGATTGAATGACCCGCAGGGTTTTATGTAGTTCTGTATTCTTTAGTTTCTCACTGCTACCAGCTTCACTTTTAGCAGCAGCATCTTATGTATTCATATTTAAAAATTGTGCATGCTAAATATTTCTGCATTAAAGGCTGGTTCAGGCCATGCATTTCTGGTGGAGTTAGTAATTCCTATTAATTTAAAGCAATACTTTAAAAATTGACTGCTAAAGATAATGAGTATATAGTTATTTACTAAGCAAAATCCCTTGTTGTAGCATCTATATAAGAATTAATCATCAAATAATTGTGGGTAATTGTTTTTTTTTTAGTAGAACGCCTCCATGAAGCTCATCAAAATCATTTCAACACACACCTACTCATTGATTAACCTCCTCTTGCTGTGGTAATTTGTTAACAAACCCATTGTTTTGTGTCTTCATGCTCTAAAGTTTAATTCAGTTTCCCCGGTAACAACGTGAGCTGCGTTTTCCCAGATCCGCTAAGGTAAGGAATAGCATTACATGCGTCATAAAATCTACTTTAGCCTAAGGTTTACCTTCACTGAGGCGTCCTACGAGAGGTCTGAAGCCCTTGTTAGATCTCGTTAATGACACTCTCCACTCATCCTGTCAGTTTTACCTTGTTTTACCTTGTAAAACTGACACCGCTGTTGGTAAAACTTTTTCTAATGTGCGACACATCCACGAAGCTACAAGGTAAAACCCACTGTTTTCCCTTGTAAAAACTGACAGGACTCCGCTCGTCCTGTCAGTTTTAGCTCCTTCCGGGAGCCCCTGTTAGTTTATCAAGTTGATTAGTCAGCTGTGCTTTGGGCAGTTGATAACAGTGAGTTTGACAGCTGAGCCATAGAGCCGAGCTCTGCTACTAGGCAACACCATGGCAAAGAATTGATGAAGCCCTGTTTTGATATCAACGGGCTGTCTCTGCAAAAAAGACTTATAGGGCATTACTCTTTTCTATTCCTGCTTTAAATATCACGGCTAAGAAACTGAAAAATATATTCTATCTAAAAAAAAAAAAAAGTGGAGGAAGCCATTCATTGCCCTGTCATGAAGAGGGATTTCTGGAGTGTCTTTAGCTGCCTCCCCTCCCACACTCCCTAAAATGGAAGTGAGCGAGTTTTGGGGGAAAAAAAAAAAAAGGGCTGGCCTTTCTTTCATTTACCGCGCCTCGGAATGGCTCAAATGTGAGTCTCATGAGAGCCAGAATATGGTGTAAACGTCTGGCAACAAGCTGCTGCCGCTGCTGTTATCACTACATGCTCTTGACCTTCACCAACGCTTTGAAGATCCAACTCTGGAAGAGGACTCTCAACTGGATGCTGAGGACATGGAGCCAAGCAAACTGTGAATGAAGACTCTCTCCTTTGCCCCTGTGTGTAATTGTTAATTTCTTCGCTGCCAGGGGATCTTTGCAGAAGCCTGAGTCAGCAACATTGTGAGTTTTGAACATTTGATGCCTGACTCACATACTTGTTAAAGCTTGTTCTAGCTGGTGTGTGTGTGTAGGTTTCTATGAAGCAGGGTTTTTTTTTTTTTATCCATCTCTTTCTTCTATCTCAGGGAAGTCATAGTCATGTTGCCCTCGCTCCACTGTCTCCTGCTACTGTGGGGACTTCAAGGTCTTTGGGCACAGGATTATGAAGAAGACTATGAAGAGGAGGTGGTGCCTTCCAGGAAGAAGAACAAACTTTATCCATCCAATTCCATAACACAAAATGGCAAATGTAAGTCTAAAGTATTATTGAGTCAGTTTATACTGTTGGCATGCAGGTGGCACATGTTTAATTCCTTCCATCGCTTGGATAAGAAGTATGAAAACATGCAACCTAATATGCAACAAGGACATTGCTTTAGGATGCACTGCACTTGGATTGATCATATCTTTCAGGCTATCCACTCTCATCCATCTCCTGTGTGACGGTTCAGTGCTCTGTTACCCAAATGTTATATTCGCTCAGAATCCTGTTTCCCCAGGCACATTCTCTCTGTGACATATTTCCGTGAAGATTAATGTGATTTATCCTCAGCCTATATTAGATCCATGACCTCCTCCCATTGCTGAAGGTTGGTGCTGCAAGACCAGTAACTTTTATTTTCACTTCGAAATTATATGTCACATTCATGAACTTATCACACTTTTCTTGAAAAGGCATCATCCTATTCTGTAGTGCCTAAGTGGTCAATAAATCATTTTTACCCCTGAAGGCTCCACAGATAGAATCTTCCTCCTGACAAAAATCCATTTAGCTGCGATCAGTTCAGTCTTTATATTTAGCTGGATATGCAGGTAATGAAAGTTTTGATTGAGAGGCCAAAGCCTGGCAAGAGCAAATACAGGAAAAATCCATCATGTATAGTTAACTTGGTGGAGCTGATAACAGCTAATGTCTAATGATAAACCACCAAATATCACACCATTGAAAAGTTTTTGGGTTTTCTTTGCAGTTTCATACTGTTATTCTAGTTCTTACCAAGCATTAGATGAGAAGATTGAGACTATTTAGGCACAGCTAGAATGGTTGACAGTTTATTGGATATTATCATGTGCAAGAATATTTATTCCTCCACTAGATGCCTGTAAAAATAAAACAAAGCCCCGACTAAAACCGACACACGTAGCTACTTGTTTTTGTGTAATCGTGGTTAGAGATGAAACCAATCCGCCTTCAGAAAGGTAACGAACGACCCAACTTCTCTTCCCTCTCAGCGACCATCGACGAAGACTGCAGCTTGGAGCTGGCCTTTCTGATCGACAGCTCGGAGAGCGCCAAAGACAACCATGCCCAGGAGAAGCAATTTGCCTCAGACGTCATGGACAGGCTGCAGGGCCTGCGGCTGCAGACGGGCCGGGGCCTCAGCTCCAGGGCAGCCCTCCTCCAGTACAGCAGCCATGTCATCATCGAGCAGACGTTCAAACAGTGGCGGGGCGCTGCCGACTTCAAGGCCAGGATCAACCCCATCGTGTACATCGGCCACGGCACCTACACCACCTACGCCATCACTAATCTCACCCGCATCTACCGGGAGGAGTCAGACGCCAGAAGCATCAAAGTGGCCATCCTGCTGTTTGACGGCATCTCGCACCCGAGGAACCCGGACATATTCTCAGCTGTGGCTGATGCCAAGAACCAGGGCGTCCGCTTCTTCACCATAGGCATCACGCCTGAAGCCAATGAGCCTGCCAATATAGCTCAGCTGCGGCTTATCGCCAGCTCCCCAGCCTCCCGCTATCTACACAACCTGCAGGACAGAGGCATTGTGGATAAAGTCATCAAGGAGATTGTGAGTAAAAATGAACTTTTTCTTAATTGCATGCAGCATTTTCGATTGTTGTAACATATTGAAATGTTGAGTATTCTTACACCCTTGATTCTAATTGGGAAAAATTCCCCCTAAAAGTCAGTGAGTAGACTCATGAGATTAACTTTTCACATTTACAGAAATAACAATTTAACTTGCGAGATGGTTTGAATCCCTGATCGGATTTGACAGCAGTAATCTATATCTTTTGATCTACATGGCATGCTCAGACTTGCACACAAGGCTAATGTTCCTACATTTCTTTGGCACTTGGAAATTGCATGTATGCTTTTGATAATTGCCTATTACCAGAAAGCAGAAACTTATGATTGAATCAAAGCTTAAAAAAAAACCATTAGACAGACTGACTTGTGCCAAAAGATTCCCGTTGTGTCTTTAACTTGTAGATTTACCCAGCAGTCACGTTCTCTGTGCTATCTTTGACACTCCCCACTGCTATGATTTCTTAGCTTATTGCATTCCTCATGTACACCTGCTACCATAGTAACAGGTCTGCAGTGATAATAAAATCCTCTCTGGATTGGGCCGTGCATATGTGATGATAAGAAAAGGTTTCCTCGTTTTATTTTTTTTTTATCTAAACTTGTGTGATTGCTTTTCTAAACTGATCATTAGAACATATGCTGCACAGCTGCAGACACATCCGAGGGTGCAACACATGCTTCGCATTAAAACTATTTGTACAAAAGCAGGGTGCAGCGAGAAGACGCATGCATGCTACATCATTCACCCGGCTCGTCGGACATCACTTCAAACTCCAGCTTACTGTTGACACAGGTGGTACACATCCAAAAATGATAAGAGAACTTTATGAAAGGTTGCATTGTGGCTACTGGATGTTCCTTTTTGTTTTCCTTCCCATGCAAGAGCCCAGCGGCGGCTCACTGGTCTACAGAGCACCAGCATCTGTATGTCATAAGCATATGTCGTAGCTGAGAAACTGTCTTTTACTTCGCTTTGTCCTTGAAAGATGAGCAGAGCGTCTGCACTGTCTTCAGACACTCCTCCCCGCTACGGAAAAATGCTTAACCAGGCTATTTTACTGATCAATGCATGTGGTTTGTGTTTAGTCTCGGTGCGGTATTTCGAACATTCCCCCTTAAATAGAGAATGTGGTCAGCTTTGAAGAGTAAAACGGACTCATGGGGTGAAAATCGGGGCAAGATGTGTCTGTAACAAAACAAGAGTCCACTTGCAGAATCAGGCGGAGGCTTGAAGGCCATTTAAGAGGCTGAACTGCAGCCAGAGTGAACTTTCATTGGGTGTTTGCAGGTGTTGCTATACCCAATCTTACCTCATTTTTGAAACACTGCTTGTTATAGTATAAGATCAACCATTCTGAGAAAATCCTGACATGCTTGTGTTTCTTCCTCCACAGACGACCCTGTCGGATGAAGGGGTAAGCCTCGAGATCGCAGCCTTTTCTGCACGTTTGTAGGTTTGCGAGCATTTGACTCTATTTTCTCTATGTCTCAAGTGTCCCCTGGCCCAGAGCAAGTGTGCATGTGAGAAGGGTGAGAGAGGACCCGCTGGCTCTCCTGTAAGTATTCCTCTTATGCAGTGCATCCAGCACTACATACAATGAGATGAAATCATTCATTTTCAAAGCCACTTGTATGCTTTTGATGCTCATATGAGACAATTACTCCTAAACTGGCTCCTATTTGAAATACTGCAGAGGACAGCACCCCCGACAAAGCCACCCTTGATACAAACATAATTGCAGGGTTTTGGGGGGTTAGTGAATTGTGTGGTTTTTCTCCCTGCAGCAGTGAGAATAAAGCAAATGCCTTACATTCCTCTCACAGCTTATTGAGAACAGGCCTAAACAGATATTTACATGCAAAATCAGTAGAATCATGTCTGTTGAAGGAATCCCGCTACTTGGGATTGTCTGAGGACACGACGATGACCTTTTTCATCTGCCAAAGCCATGTAGTGGACGTTCTTTTTATTACACGGAGAAGGTCAGCCATAATTGGACGTATCGTTTTTTTTTTTTGGAGGGGGGGGGGTCCGAATAATTACTCCCTTCGACTTAATGCTGCGGACAAAAAGCTGTTTCACTTCACTGGCAGCACTCAGTCACTGATGGAAGCAGCGTGTGCAGGCAGAGACACTTGAAAGATAAAATCATGAGCGGTCCGCAACATGCATGAAAACAGAGAGAAGAGCCAGACAGTTCCTGGGTAAGACACACACACACACATGCACGCAACTCAGCCGACTCCTCTGACTCATCCGATCCCAAACTCAACGACCTCGATCCGTGATTTATGACAAACATGTTGCTTCTGTACAACCCAAGCCAAGCAAAAACTATTATTTTATTGCATATTGCTGCCCATCAAGCAACTAATACTCAGGGAGACTGTGCTTAAACCAGAAACCATAGACATTCATCGATCAGCAGCTGTGATTTGTAGCTATTGAACATGTTAAGGTATCCTTTAGAAAAGCAATAGATCAATACCAGTCCTTGGACAGAGCTAACTGCTTCCAGTCTTTATGCTAATATATGGTATTGTAGCTTCTGTTGGATTTGTTATGATTCCCAGATAAGTTATTGGAATAAGTCTAAGTCTATATATATATACCATGTAAAATGTTATGCATATGTATTGTAGAATTTAATCTTAGTAAATATTTTATATGGAATCATCATTCACTCCTGCTTTCTACATGTTTTCTACCTCATATTTTTTCCATGACTTTCTCTATAGGGCAAGAAGGGACGTCCTGGAGATGATGGAAGCCCTGGCCTAAAGGGAGTGAAGGTGCTTGCTACCCATTTATTCATCATCATCAACAAAACTGCATGATGCAGATCTACCACTGCTGGTATGAGCAAACCTGTAGGGTTGCCTTTCTGAACTTAAAAAATCCCTCTTTCCATCAGGGTGAAGCTGGGCTCAGTGGACTTCCTGGTCGTGATGGAGCCGAGGTGAGCTGACAGTCTGAAATCAAATTGTTAAGATTTAAGTTATAAATCAAGATTTGTCAATTCTTGTTCCTGTGGTCTACGCGGTAATATATAAGTTTGACTTAACGACACTGTTTTGTGCACACAGGGAAAACCAGGATACAAAGGAGAGCAGGTATTGTAAGGATTCTACTGTTAGATTACAGGGCTCCCACACTAGTGGAAAATCAAGAAACAAGGAGAATTATGTCTTTCAGACCTGGTGAATAGCACACACAAAACAGTGGCATGTCCTTCCTTTAACTGCATCTGTGTTTAATGTCAAGCTTGTTTGCGAGTATCTCTGGTTACTTTTCAAGGAATTCGACCCCAAAGTTCTTGATTACATAAATCCTGTGTCATTACTCTGCAAACACACTTAACTCTGGCTGGGACCTTGAAACCCTTTATTCCTAAAAACATTGTTTTGGACATTGAACTCTGTGTCTTGTAACTGGAAAACTTGTTATGATATTCTAGTCTAAAATTATGGTGAATGCCACTATGTTAAAGTGCTTTTTATTCTCTTACAGGGGGACAGAGGAGAGTGTGGTACGCCTGGAATAAAAGGAGACAGGGTAGGTTGCCCTTTAATGGTGTAAGAGCTTCAAACCAAACTCGGGTAATTCTCTTGTAATTTTATTGTCATTCTCTAAGTTATATCAGATTAAAATTCTAACTACTGACCTTTATGAAGTGACATTGTTTTGTTTTATGGTAATCATCAAACTGAAGTTCTTTCTCCATCCTTATCTGTGTTTTATTTTACTACACTATTACTTATTCTCTCACTTTAAGATAAAAGTATTGTTTCTCCTATTCTTTACCAGGGCCCTGAAGGTGCAGTTGGCCCGAGAGGAAATCGCGGACCTCAGGTAAAATCTACTATTCTTTTTTAAATCATTAAATCCAAATGAGCCTTTGCAAAGCCCAGTCCCCTTACTCAGTTTCTCTCCACCTGTCAAGCTGTCAACTTTCACAGAAAATAGACAGTTTACAGTGGTAATGGAGGCAGATTTACTACTCTGAAGTAATAGGTAATGTTTCGAAACAGCTGGTCCTTAGTTTCACACAGAAGCCGGCTTCTCATTTCGAGCTTGTCAGCGCTAGTTGTTAACTCATTAACTCTGAGAGTTGGTGAAAACTCAGTTTCCAGGTGTTTTTTTTTTTTTTACAGTAAATGGTTGACCTTGAATGGCTTGGACCTTGATGATTTTATTTGATAATTGTTGATTGTTCATGCATTCCCTCCTTTTTACATCACTTTTTAATAATGCAAAATGACTGAGGATTAAGCTGAATGTCCCAGGATACTAATATATGCATATCATGATCTACAGTAAGTTCCATTTTGTAATACTAAATATATAACACTTATTCACCATTCAGGGTTTGCCGGGTCCAATCGGGGATAGCGGACCTGAAGGTGTGATGGGTAAAAAAGTAAGTAGTCAGAAATCATTACTTAACACATTCAAAGCTCCCAAATCTAGGAAGTGTTTAAGTACAAAAGGACACCAAGGAAGAAGTGAAAAAGTCTTCTCCTCAGACTAATCCTCCTTTATATTCCCTTTATTCCCCTTCTCCTGGCCAAATCCACTGATCAAAGGTGACCCTCAGTCTTTAAACCAGGCGCCTTTATGAAGAATTTTGGGTTTATTGCTTGGATACATAAACTCATCTCCATCCTGGTTTGAATTAAGTCTCTTTCGTAGTTGTAAGAATGTCAGCAGATTCATCAGCACAAAGAAAATGAATGACCTTGGTAACTCTGGTGAGGAAAAGGTGAGAAATTAATTGCGCAGGCTGCATGCGAAAGAATATAAAGTTGGAAAATGACATATAACGTGTTGTGTTTGTTCCAGAGAAGGTGTCTCTGAGGAACACTGCATTCACGAAGTTGACATTTAAAGTGCGTTTTTGATTAAATCAGTTTATTGTGGGCATAAATAACATCAAAAATGTCAAGTAGCCCAACAAACCAATACAGCGATCAGTTGACCATACATTTGAACACCTATTTTTTGAATTATGATCCATCATCTTCGGAACATTTGAAACAGCTCTAAAGTACCACATCTATTATTACCTTGTCAGCCTATTTGTCTGTTCCTACTTTTAAAGGCCCCTCTTCTGTGTTATAGCTGCCAATTCTGCCATGAGCCCACACTCCCCACCAAGTTTTCCCTCCTTAATTATTTTAGAAGAATGTTCATGTTGATTGTCTGGCTGTCATCCTATATCACGTAAACGGCAGACTAATGTCTGGGTTTAGACATTGTCCTAACTTGCCTGAAAGGGCAAAGGGAAAAAAGAAAAAAGTGCCGGTATGCGCTAACATTTCCCCGCCCACTTCACGCCTCTTGTGTGCCCTCCTGCTGCACGCCACGGCCGAGATTTACAGCCTCTAAGTGAATAATTGCATTCTTTACCGATTCTGGACAGAAAGAATGAAGGACCCCCAAAGTACATGTCTAAACCCGGTCAGTCTTGGTCAGTGTAAAATGTGGACGGCTCTACTGATGTCCATGTCAAAATGAGGGCAGGTATCAGGCTAACAAAGCTGCATCTGTTTGTGCATCCGTGTCTTTGCACATCTGTCACTGCCTGTCTTTTTATAGGGGGAACGGGGACTTCCTGGGCCACCTGGAATCCAAGGGGAGACAGGGATCGGCCTTCCAGGACCCAAGGTGAAGTCTGCCACCCTTTGTTTTGGAAAATGGAAGTCCTGAGAACATAATCTTCCACCTGCCTCACCCTTTTTGTGCACCCGTCTCACTGTCTCGCACTCCGCAGGGTGATGTCGGTTTCCAGGGGCAACTAGGGCCCCCGGGTCCTCCAGGACTTGGCGAGCCTGGACCACCGGTGAGTAAGAAACCCGCACACACACCTCACAGCTGACAGCTCAAGGCTGCAGGTGCTATTTAAAGTTATTTTTGAAACAGTGGACTGTGTTATAACAGTGTCTGGGTGCTGAAATGAATCGTGCCATTGAATATTCCACAAAGGAATGAAAAAGTAGTGTCCATGGTGAATGTGAAGCTCATGAATCCAGTTCTGTATCTTAAAAAAAAAGTTATGCAAAGTTTTCTGGGCATAATCCTACAAAGGTGTGGACATTTTTGTTATTTTGAGGGGAAAATGAAAAAGATGCTGCGTTGCTATGGTGGTTACCATGGACTCACGCAAGGGACCCTTTGGCGTCTGTATGACTGTTAATGATGTTTTATAATAATCATAATACATTTTATTTATAAGTGCCCTTCTCAGCACTCAACAGCACTAAAATGCCAGACTTATATATATATATATATATACCACAAAATAAGACAAACAGAAAGCTGAACAAAGGCTGAGCTAAAATCACAGATATTAACCTGTCGCTCGTGGTGAAAAGCTGTTGAGAAAATAAGTTATTATGGCCTTTAATGGAACCTCATGCGGAGAAAGCTCAATAGGTCTGTGCATTGGACAATGTCTCCTCAGGCGAGCGGAGTAGAGAACAGGTACTTAATGAAAAAGGGTCATTTTTATGTTTCTCCAGCTGTCATTTACTTTGTTTTGTTTTATTCAGGGGCCTCAAGGGCCACAGGGAGTCCAAGGAGAAAGAGGACCATTAGGAGAAGGACTCCCTGGACCAAAGGTGGGTTCATGTCTTTTATGGGTCTCTTTAGGCTCATAGTTCTCTCCTGATTATGCGTTTAAACGGTTAAATGCTTTGAACCCTCTTGACCCCATTTCATGACCGGCTCAAAGGCCCCATCATATTCCACGGCGTAATGAAATCGACAAAATGTTGAGGAGAGCAGGAGATGCACAGATGATCCATAAATACAGAGTGAGAAGAAACACTTCCTGCGTTTTCTCAGGATGTGCACACGTAATGAACATAAAGATAAAGAACATTGTTCCCCATCCATCAAAGAGGTTCAATTTCCATTCTACAATATCTACATGGCTGATGTTTTAAAGGCGGATTCAATATTTTTGAGACCAATTATCCTGTAGGATAATAGAATAAAATACTATGTTTCCCCAGCAGAATTTTACTCCTAGTGTGGAGAAAGGTATAAAGCTTCGATCATGAAGTAGGGTATTAATCTAGTAGTTAATATTAACAGAAAATACTGAACTGAATATAAGGCGATAGTTCAATTATATAGCACAGTTCAGAACAAGTGCTTCATATAATAATAAAGGCTTTAGGCAAATTACAATATAGAAGACTTTTTTGACCCTTACTTTTATCTAAAGGGTTAAAATGGCGTACTGGAATGGATCCATCGTTATCTACAGTGATCTTCCTGCTTCCTGACAAGTTAAAGTGTGTATTGCTGTGTATTTGTAATGGAAGCAGCGATACTAAAACTCAGCTTACATTTAGTTATTATCTAATGCTGGGATATAAAATGTAAGATAGAATAAAAAATCGAACCATCAGTGTTAATTTCAGTCTAAAATCCCAGATGTTATACATCCACAGAGTGTATTAAAGGGGTCCTATTATTAAAAAAAACACCTTTTTACTGTCTCTAAAGTAAACTGAAATAAAACCCACCCGCTCATTCAGTTGTGGCTGAACACAAGCTATTTAGAAATGACTCCTGTTATGATGTCACAACAGTAGGGTAAGTTAAGTTTTGCCCTAAAAGCATATTTCTTATGAATAGACCCCAAAAATGTAAATGTTAAATGAGAAAACGGCAAAATCGGGCCCCTCTAATGCTTTTTAATTTCCATTCCTCATCCACCAGACTTATTTAACACTATTATTAAACATCTACCAACCCTATAGATGAGCACTTATGTTAGAAAAGTATTAAGAGCGGAAATGTTTGCATTGTTAAAAGGGCGGACTGCCTTTCAAACGGGTTGTTCTTTTGATAAATGTGACAGTTAAATTAAAAGTGATTAAGTTAGTGGAAAGTGATGACAGATGTTGTGATTTTTTGGCTCCGTTACAACACTAACATCAGCAGCCACTGTAATTCCACTAAAAAAAATCTTTATAGTTTTTCCTACTTCCTCCAGAACTCCTCAGTTTTATCATCCGTGGACTTTACCGTGAGAAGGTGACGACTAGTTTCCACCCCTGAACAGGTGGAGGTGTATCTCTCATCGTTTGAGATTGGCCTCGAGGGTGCCCCCCCTTCCCCTAAGAGCAGATTTTAACTCACAGACTCGCAGATGGCGTTCATGTTTTAAAGTAGTGTTCTTCACAAAATGACATGTCCTGACAAGCTTCCAGATTCACAGGAGCTCAGCAGCACTATTACCCTTTTTCCACATCATTAGCGCTGCGGCTTGCGTGCCACAATGAGAGATCATAGTAGTGTAATGAATCCACTGTTTTTAAAACTGAAATGCTGCAGAACGATTGTGTTTCTGTGTCTGCCACTGTATTTCCTTTGTCCTTGGATGACCTTAGAAGAAAGGGAAATGTTCTTGAGGGAAATATAACTTCTTAGCAGAGTCATATACAGCCGGATATTTTTCTTTCAACTTGTACTTACTGTCAGTCTGGATTATTGCTCTAATCCCTCACTGCTTCTCCTGTTAAATACACCCCACACACATTTTGAGACACATCCAGGTAAATGCTCCGCTTTGAATCATATTTCTATCCTGAATCTATCCAGAATTTTGAAAAGGCCCTTTTTTTTATTCTCTGTGATTTACAGAAACGAATCAGTATGCAAATATGTAAGAGATGTTATCGAGACAGGCGCGCACTCACTCAAATTATCCATAGAGGCTGCAAACGTGTTTAATTCTGGGTTAAAGTTGGCTATTTTAACATGGGGTTCAATGGGCTTCAAGTGGCCATTCGAGAAACTGCAGGTTTTGGAACTTTGACTTTTTTAGCTATAGCTGCTTAGGGATTCATGTAGATAATATCGACAAACTTTATAATACATTTATACCTATATATTAGCATTTAGCATCTTATACTTGTTCCATACAGGTAGTTGTAAAATATGTCTCTCCTTGAATTAAGCCGAGCAGATTCTAACCATGTGTGTTTCCTGAATGTGATTTTTGGAAGCATACAGTGGCTGTCATATAAAACATCTACTGAATTGGCTAGAAAAAGACTTCCATTGTGTTTTTTTTAGCTCAAACAACATGTTTTCTGAACCAGAATGAACTGAACAGACACAGAATGTCAGAACTGACAAGAACAGCTGAGACTTTGACTTTTACATCTTGTTCTTTAATATGGAATTAATGACATTTACAATATCACAACCACTACTGTATGAGCTGTGATGAGACATTTGTGTTTCCAAGAAGATGAAACCAGCTGACTTTGTACTTACCCAGTGAAATATCTCAACATCTACTGAATGCCTTGGCTTGGAATTCCACCCAGACATTAATAGTTTTCAGTTGATTGTATCTTAATGACTTTGCTGGTCCCCTGATCTTTCCTAGAGCCACCATGAAGGTTGACATTTGTGGTTTTGAGTGAAATGTCTCCACAGATAATGGATGGATTGCCATTAAATTAATTAATGTCCACACAGAATTGATTATAAATTGAATATAATTTTGCTGATCCCTTAAATTTTCCTCTAGCAAGCTGCCACACTAATGACATTCCCATTAGCCTCGGCTATATTTTGTGTTTCAGCAAATACTACATGCATTGACAGCTACTATTAGCTATGGCCACTAATGTTTACTCTGTCAAATGCCGTCTAAGAAATGGTGCATTTGCTGTCAGTTGACTGATGGAGATTCCAGGATAAGTACTTTGCACAAGATCAGGCCTAAAAATCAAGGGATTCCTTGGTAAATATGGGAAGGAATGCATGTTTACAGCTGTAATTTGGACAACAACACAATCCATCACGTCTACTTTAGCCGCTCAACACACCTGTCACTTCAGCTCCATGTTGCACCTTTGTAATATTCATGTATATGAGTATTAGGCCTGATTCATATGTGTGATGTCACAAATCACTCTTACACTTACACAACATACAAGGATTTATAAAGAAGCCTCCTTTAGATCACATCTCTGTGGCCATATTGTTCACATATTTACTGTTTTTGGCCAAAAAATTACTTTTTTTTTATATCAGAATTCAATGGTGACAATCTGCAGCAACAATATTGTTTATGTGTGGCATCTGTCTGACAGTAAATCTGTTTTAGACCTCAACTCATATTTTTTGAAGGTCCACATCTGGTTTCTGTGTAGTGTAACTGGAGATCGGATAATGTGACTAGTAAAAATTAAGATTTTGCATTGGTCTTGTTTCACCTTCTGGATCTTCCCAGGTTTTATGATTATTTTTCTACATTTGCTGTAATGCAGTATTTCATTGCGAAATGCAATATCTTCCGTGTCTCTTCTCACAGGGAGAGCGAGGCTTGGATGGGCCACGGGGGCCCAGAGGACAGCCGGGTGTTGGAATCAAAGGAGACAAGGTACAGTAGGGTAGAGAGAGACTGTAAATAAGATGGTTCGCTGCAAAGCTTTCACACAGGCACGGAGATAAAGCCAGTGTCCTGTTGTGAAGAAGGCCAGGACTTGGCAGAGTCACCAGTGAATGCATTCAGCGCAGTGTTATATAGGAGGTCACAGTTTACAGATGATGAATCAAGGTTATAGCTCCGTTAGTGTAGGAGGAGAGAGGCGGTTTTGGGCTGATGAATGTGGGAAAGGTCTCCGCAGTTGTGCAGTCGGAGAACAGAAAAGTATTAAATAGGTATACAAGTTTACTTTTCAGGATGTGGTTTTCAGAGCTTTGCAGCCATCTGGCATTACATAATTCCTCTAGTGTCACTCAGATATGACGTCAGCTTTTAAAAATCAATGAAAATAAGTATATTTACCATTAGTGAGTATAAATCTGTGACATTAATGATTTACGCCAACTCTAGCTTAAGCGTTGTGTTGGAATTTATCCCTGTGGTGCAACCACTTTTCTTTTAGTAATTCATTACAACCTGGTAATAGTTTAATTATAACTAGGCTTTGATGGTGCAACAGGTCGTTAAAAACAAAAAAAGGCTTTTTTTCTTAGCACAGATTGTGTTGACAGTTTAACTGTAGCCTTGTGTTGAAGTCCATCACAGATTTTTTTAGCATGTGGTAATAATGACGAACATTTCCCTGCAGTGTTTTCTATGTGTTATCCTAATACTTTAATGAAAAGAGAAAAAGCGGGTGTCACTGCCTTGATGTGTACAACAAGATTTCACTGGATGAATCATGCAATGCAATAAACAGTATATATTCATTACAAAGCCAAGGAAATATTCAGGATCTTGGCAGGGATTCTTCACAGTTGGGTGCTTTCCATGTCTAATAAATTATGAAATGTCCTGGTTGGCCTATCATGTACATGTTGTTATAATTAAATTTCCTTCTTATCTGAACCTATAGGGGGAATTTGGCCCTCTGGGTCTTCCAGGGCCACCAGGCCTCCCAGGCCTGGGCATACAGGGCGAGAAGGCAAGTACTTTATTAATAAAATGATCTCTCCTGGGGCATAAACTGATATGAAATGAGAGTTTTGAATGGTATTTCTCAATTCTAATACGATCTTTCCCAAACCCTTTAAAAATCCTGCAATCCTTTAACTTTCATCCATTCCTTGCTTAACGAGGCAAAGCATAAAATAGCAGCATCATTTAAACTCTAAACCCTATTATCTAAATGGAAAACTGCATTGCAATATTTATTACTTACATTATACTATTACTGTATTTAAAATGTAAGGTTTAAATGTACCTGCTATTGCTTTACTTTTAAGTTACTCTCACCAAAATAACTAGATCATCTTGTCGTTATCGCTGCTTTTCGCAACAGGGACGATATTCTGCAAATCCTTATTTTTCACTAAAGCTCAATAAGCAAAAGAAACATTTCGCCGCTGCTGATCTCGAGGCGATTTTAGCAAATTTGTATGAAGAAAAACAAAAAACCCACCACTTAAATCCAGGTTTACATTTTAAAGAAGCAAATTTATTATGTTATTGGCTGCTACGTGCATGTTACTGACATTTCTACTGAGTAAATATTACCATTTTCTTTTTCTCTTATGCCTTACATTACAGCACTACTGCAAAAAGCAGTGCATTACAGTAATTGCTCCCAACACTGCAGCTATTTATTACCATGATACATCCATGGTCCCTAGTAGATTGAGCCGACTTTGCTGATTTTTTCCTCTAGCGGCACCATGAGTTTTACAGTTATGGTTCTTAACTACTATTGGATTGTAATGATCCCTGAACCATCTGGGCAAAGTTGTGAACACAGCTATTGTGCGCTTGTCAGCATGCTGGTGTTAACATTTAGCTCAAAGTTGCTGGCAACAATGAGTTACATAATTAATGGTAAGTTTATCCATATGCTAATTGCTGCCATTGAATGAATAATAGAAAACAGCACCTATGACAGGCAGATCTATGACATTTAATATTTTTTTTGTTGTGTTTTTAATTAACAATGCATACGGTTCATTTCATAAACATGCGTGTTTCCTGTAAATAACCAAGGTAAAGATCACTGCTGATATAAAACACACTTAATTACTGTCAGGAAATGGTTATGGTCCTCAGCTCATGGACATGTGGGAGTAAAGGAGACTACCCACCCCCCTTTTTCTGATCCTCTTCTCCCCCTGATATTGTAAAGCCATGCATAATTTAATTAGTGTCACACTTCAGTAGAAGGATTGCTATTTATGCCCTTGATCCTTACAGGGCGTTGAAGGACCAAGGGGTCCACCAGGAATCAGAGGCAAACCAGGAGAAGGTCTACCTGGACCCAAAGTTTGTATTGCACTCACACTCACAATGCTATTAATGTGGTGATAATGCCAAGAGAAGCCTAATAATATAATCAGGATGAGAGTAACAAGGCCTTGTTTTAAATTTACTATAATTCTGAAAGCATAATGTCATATTTTCAGGGAGACCAGGGGCTGCCAGGCGAGGTTGGTCTCACAGGGGAGAGAGGTGCTGGAGACCCTGGACCTAAGGTGGGTCACAGCCAAAGTCCCCCCCCCCCCAAAGTGCCAAAAGTCCTCAATTCATAAGCTAACAGATGCACATGTCCTCAGGGTGAGCCGGGATCGGCAGGAATCTCTGGTTTACCGGGCCTGCCAGGAGAAGATGGAGCCCCTGGACAAAAGGTAGAGGTCGAATGTTTGGAGTTGAAGCATCTATAAGTAATTAAATCAGTCATTTATTGTTAAGTGTGTTTGTGTCTTCAGGGTGAGCCGGGAGCTGTAGGTCATAGAGGCCCAGATGGGGCTCCTGGTATCGGCACCCAGGGTGAAAAGGTAAAACAAGAAATGGACGTTTCCCTGTCCCTGTTTTGCATAATATGCTACACTACAACCTTGTTGAAATGTGTGTAGTAAGTTAGCACATCTCTGATTTCCTGATGTGACGTTTCAGGGAGACCAAGGACAAAGGGGAATAAGAGGCTTGACTGGTCCACCTGGGATTGCTGGACCTTCAGGACCAAAGGTGAGGAGCCATCAGGTCATCACAGGTCCTGTCCATCACCTTCTGCAAATGCATTTAAATGCATAAATGACAAGACATTATTAGATGATAATTACAATGGTAACCACTTGGATTTGTTTTTCAAATGTTCATCAGGGAGAAGCAGGGTCACAGGGCAGGATGGGTGCACCTGGTCCACCGGGCCGCTTCGTCAGTGGACCCAAGGTAACTTCTCTTAAGTCATTCAATTCTTAAGGTCAAAAGTACAAAATATTCCAATAAATACAAGTACAGGACTGTCAGTAATATGTCAGGATTTGTGTAATATTTGTAATTCTGTTCTAGGGTGATCTAGGCCCAAGTGGTCCTCCTGGTCCAATTGGGGAGACTGGCTATGGACTTCCAGGTCCAAAGGTAACATTCAGTATAACTTTCTTTTAGGGGGGAAAAAAGTCTGCAACTCATCACTAAATTCTCATCTTGTTTGATCTCCTCCTGTAGACACACCCTTGACGTTTGTGCTTTTCCATTAGTAATTGCAAGCATGTTGTCACAGCTGAATGGTCTACATTTGGAAAAATCAGTGAAGAAATGAATCTAATTAGAGGCAGCGCATGATCTCTTTCATCATGAGGACCATTTCCCAGCATCCATCAAGAACAGAGAAGATGTCAAAAGTCGAGATGAGAAATATTAATCTGCATCCAACATTTGTTAAAAATATCAGTTAGTAAAACAAAACAGTATGTCTTAATGTACAGAAGCACGCAAAGGCACGAAAAGCACATGTGTCTCATCCTGTCCACATTCCTTTCAACATCTATCGGTAAATCACGTTGTATGATTTGCGTGAATTAATTATTGACAGATATGAGTCTGTGCTACAGGGCGACCGTGGCGATCCAGGCCCCTCAGGTCCACTCGGTCCTAAAGGAGACGGCTATCCTGGCCCCATGGTGAGGAACTAATTCAGACACAGACATTGCCCACAGATGTGTGCTTCTTGCCATCCATCCACACATTTACATCCCAGTCCTCCATCCATCTGTCTTTTGTTCTCCATTACTTCCAGCCAGCCATCCATCAGTGAGACATTTATTACCAAATGTTACAGTAGCTGTCAGGTTTGTGTCTAAAACAGTAAGGGGTCGACTCCAGAGTATGTTTTCAAAGACATGAGCCTCCCCTGACTAAAGATTTTCAACTTATAGATGTTAATTCAAGCCAGTAGTTGACTTATCATCACACTTTTATGTTTATTGACCTATTTATAATGTTAGAGCTTCATGCTAAGTCATTTAGCAGCTCGATTATGGCAGAAATGGTGATTGATTATTTTGGTCAATATTGATATCACGATTATTCAAACATTTATTCAGCACGAGTGACTTTGTGTTTTTGTTTGAGAAGGTTAAACAGAGTTGTTGAGTTGCCAAGAGTCACAGATTTCACCTTAGAGCAAATCTTATCATGTGGATTCTTGGAACCTGAAGTGTTTCCAGATAAGAGAACTTTTCCGACCCTTTTTCTCAATGAAACGGCTCGGCCATTTGACTGTCAAATCATTTCAACTCTATTATATGAGCTTGGAGATCATTTGACTTGCAAATAAAAATTGAGATCACAATTCAATAACTGCTTAATTGCCTTACCTAGTAATAACATCAATGCAAACACAGTACTCATTTAAACAGCCTGTCTGAGCTGCATTGCATGGACCTGGGACTGGTAAAGCCTGGTGCACTTCTTAGCCAAGTGTCGCCATTTCCTGTGTTTGTCATTTTAAATTAAAAGCTGCTTAAAAATCGCTATATGTTAGGTTCCTGCCTAATTTGGACAAAGCACAGCTCGTATAGTTTTTTTAAATTAAAACTTGGCTGTCTAAGCAAGGTAGACACAGTAGAGCTCTCTAGATTTGTGGATATTGTTTCTAAAAGTGTATTCTACGTCCCTTTAGGGCCCTCCAGGTCTGCCTGGACTTCCAGGAGAACCCGGGCTGGAAGGAGTGGGCTTCCCTGGACCAAAGGTGAGATATTGTATCTACAAGATGGAAAAATATTGCATGTAAGATGAATGGATGTTGGTTGGCACTGAGCAGGATAGATAAGAAGTAAGTGTCTGCCTGTTAAGTTCCAGTTTTTTTCCTGTGAGCGCATGTGTTTCACATTGTTGCCCTCGAAAATATTTCCAATTAAGACTTAAATTACACAACAATAAAAATACTAATAGTAATCTTCTGTCGCAGTCATCCGCAATGTTTTACAAGAACTTTGCTTCAGTTTTCACAAAGTTTCAATGTTCCAACACTCATATAAGCATATTTTAAGGACATGTTCTCTTAATTTTAACAACAAATTTATGCTCATACTTCCAGTAGGCCTGTTACGTATTCCAGGCAGCCACATGGAATAGTTTATCATGTGAATGTAGAATATGTAAGGCGTTAATGTTCGGGGTTGAGGAACATTAAGCTCAGCACAGCAGGAACAGTACTAACTTTCCCCACTGTGGGAAGGTAGATTTAAAGCCTGCAGGTGGATGCTGGGGTGGAGGTGAGGCTTTTGAAGTTCTATATAAACAGCAGCAGTCAGTACAATGCCATGATTTAAATGACTATATGTTGAATATATTATTTTTTGTTGTAATTAGCATACACGTGATATAAATATCTACAGTGTCTTGCAGAAAAAAAACTTTAACCGACAGAAAGTTCATCACAACGGTCATTTTCTCTTGTACGAATGTTGGATTTACCGTGGTAAAGTCGAGACTTAATTTTCATTTCAAATGCAGACTTCACTGCATAAATTGCACATTTGTCTTACTTATTGCTTTTCGTGCAATCTTGAGAAAAGGACCACTGCAGACTCTGTTTTAATGAGAATTAGTTACAGTCTGACAGCGTTATTTAACATTTTCTTAAACCCAACAGTGATTAAAATTCAATAATGAACCTATACTGTGCAGCGTTGTGAAATTGGGTAATAAATGACTGCAGGTTTTTACCCAGTTTGGTGCAGATGTTTTCATTGTGAGATTTTGAGGTCAATTAAGGGTGTAGCATTTTGTGTTTTGTAAAAACAGAACTGAAAATTAAGACAAAGACTCAGTGACATACTGTTAGATCAATCTCAAGATGTGCTTGAATCTGAATTAGTGAAAGTGTCTCCTCAGTGAAATGTTTGGTCATTTGCTATAAGGAAACTAATTAAAGGAAGCCGGATTTTCCACTAAGCAGAAGTTAATTTGTTTGACGGATTGTAAATTGCTGTGGGGTAAGTGCTGATGAATCTCTACTGTGTTTTCCATCTTTTCCAGGGCGATGTTGGTTTCCGAGGGTTGCCCGGTTTACCCGGACCTCCGGGCGAAGGCCTGCAAGGACCTCCGGTACTTTTTCAGATTTTAGAATCTCACATTACTTGCAATAAATCTTATTAGAGAAACAACTGATATATCAAACCTTTAGAAGACAAGGTGCAAAGGTGCCACCTAGAGGTTATGACCACGACCTGTTACTGACGAGACGTGAACATTTTCTGCAAAAGATCTTAATGAGTTATTTCTTAAAGTGATGCTGTGAACAGACATGGCCAATGCATGAGCCTCTATATACAAGATAACTCCTCAATCAAATGTTCTGTTTCTGCAAACACAAGGTCAAGGACAACATTATAATGCGTTGTGTTTACTTATGCAGGAGGCCTAATTATATTTGACATACAACCAGATGGTCGTGATTGAGTCATTTTCTCTGAAGAATTACGTCTTAGCTATAGTCAAAGTTCCAGATTTTAAATAAAAAGAGAGTGCTTCATCTTGGGTGTGTACAAGCTCACCACAGGGATCTTTTATTCAACTGCTGCCAGTTCATTAGTTCAGGGTATTTATCATGATTTCCCCCTCAGCAGTTTGACACATCGGTGCAGAGTGTGAATCTCCACAGACATATGTGTTTGATGAAGCACTTAGCCTAACAGGCCAAACCGAAGCAACACGCAGCACCCAGATGCCCTCAAATATCACATCCAGATTCCCTGCAGGCTTCAGGACCAGTGTTCGTGCAGGTTTCAGAGCTTCACAGTCATGCAGCGATAGCCAAGATTTAATTAAGGACCCAAGTAAAGCTGTCAAATGTCAGGCAAAAAAAGGAAAAAGCAGATCATGTCAGCAGATTTCAACCAATATCTGAGTCGAGAAAATGATGATGTCAGTAATTCATGACTAAGCCTTAAAAACAGGGATAGGCCAAACCTTGAAAAAGCTTTTGCCCAGAAGATATCAGATTGTTTGATTGTGTTTCATATTCATATTACATCTGTTCACACAAGTGGAATTTTTTGATTACACATGTGTAACACATGGCTGGTCTGTCTGGATGGAGCTGTAACAATCTCTTTGATTTTTAGAGTTTGAACTCTGATCAGACAGACTATGTAATTCAATAAAATCTAAATATGCAAAGTTTTAATTCAAGGGGATTACCACCAGAGCAAGGAGGTATTAATAAAAGGCGTTTGACAATAACAATGCCTTGAGTTTTTCGGACTGATCTCCGGATGGAAACATAAATTTGACACAGTCGGTTGTCCTGATGATCTGAGAACTCAAGTAGACCTACTGTACTTTAATGGATTGTGCAGCAGAATCTTGGCTTCAGTATTAATGCATTGCATTATAGGCAAAAGAGTGAATGATTATTATTAATGCAGATGAGACAGGGACTAATAGGGCATGAATGTTTATCAATACACATGGAGAAACATGCCAAAATTGGACGAGCTTTCCTATGGAAATTATTCACGTTCAATGATATTTAGATTTATTATTAAACCCTCTCTCAAATTTTGATCTATTGTACTTTTCACCTGCCTTCTCCCAAGAAAATAGCGGATACTTGACCCGGACATGTAACGCGAATGAATTAATGCTTTATTTCAGTTATAAAAAATCATATTTGTACAACAGAATTTATCAGATAGAAGCTTAAATAGGAAGGCTGAAGCCCCCAGGCTTATTCTGCCTATCCTTTACTATCATAGGAGTAATTCACAATAAAACATCAGTACATAACCCTACTAGTACATCATCTTCTTGAACGCTAACACAGAATTACACATCTTTATTTCCTTGTTTAGTCCATTCTATGATTTTACCCCCAAAACTGACACACAGCTGTTCATTTCAATATTGTTTAAATTCAGTTTTACCTCAGTGTTGGTGCTTTTTCCACTAAACAACATAAATTTAGTGGTTTGTGGGTCTCGAAAGGTCCTAACTTGTAAAAAACAAATGTGAGTCAAGCACCTTTGCATATTTCTGCAGCCAGAGGACAGCAGGAGTCTTTGTGGGTTTGTTCTGTGCGTGTGTGTGTGTGAGATCTGGTTATAGGGCCATACTTTGCTGAAGCACAGTCCAAAATGCATGATTAGAGCTTTTATGTTGTGAGGAAAGAGACATGAATTTAATTTGGCAAACCTTTAAAAACAGGAAATTTTTGTCTTATTTGGGCATTTCAAGGACTTTGAAATCACATCCAGACACTAATCTTCTTAAGAAATAACTTCCCCAGGTTTCACAAAGGCATGAAGATGGACATCATCTCTTATCAATGATAAGAGACACAGCAAACTGACAGATAATCACCCTTAAAAGCAATGAGGTGATAGAAAGTTTTTCAGAACAGACAGACAGAATGCGTCGTTGGTCTCCACTCTGATAATAATAATAAATTGTGAAGTCCATTCCAGATCCTGACTTACTGTGTCCTTTGTGCTGCAGGGTAACACTGGACGACCAGGCCCTATGGGGCCAGCAGGGCCTCCAGGAAATGGAATTCAAGGGCCAAAGGTAGGCTTCTCCTAATTGTTTGTTGTTTGTTTTCCTGCCCGTGGAAATCAGTTAATTTATGTGTTTAATTCAGGGGGAACAAGGGGCCCAGGGGGTGACCGGGCCAAGGGGGGTACCAGGAGAAGGCTTCCCTGGAGCTAAAGTGAGTCACTATGTTACCTTGGATTCATTATCTCGGATTCTATTATGCTGCGTTTACTCTCGCTGACCCGTCACCATGCAACATGTGCCAGGGCGACCGCGGCTCGACAGGGGAGAGGGGGCTGAAGGGAATCCGAGGAGACTTGGGAGACCCTGGAACACCGGGCCATCCTGTGAGTCATTTCCTGCAACCAGATAAACACAATTATGCTCTAATCTTTGTTTTATCGTTTTACCCTGTTCAGTCAATAAGAACCCAGCCAAGTTCAGAATGATTTAACCTGTTAAAATTAAAAAATATGTTATAGATATGTCATCAATATCCACATCAATCAATTCAATAGGAAAATAGTTTATTATAATATCAGTAGTAGGGCTGCAAATAACCACTATTTGATATTTAATTAGTTTTAAGCTGTTGGTGTGATTATTTAATTGGGTCCTTCATGTTCTGGAATGATCCTCAGCGTGATTTCTAGGATTTTATGGACAAATAATTGATCTTTGAACTCTTATCTTATTAATCATTGATCTTTGCATTGCAGATAATTTTGTTTTTTTCCTGATTTGGTTTTATATAAAGTATATTTGCTCTGTCACAGCAGCATAAATTGATTCTGACTCTTCTGTAGTCACCTCACGTTGTAGATTTCTTTTGATACCAGTTTATGTGCATAATGAAGCTTAAGTGGTTAATATATATTTTCTTTCTCTATGTTTCCATAGGGATTACCTGGTGCCAAAGGTGAAGCAGGCCTTACTGTGAGTGTTTTCACTTTATATACATGATATAAAGACACTGAACATGTTAATGCATGTGCTCACACTGTGTTGGCGTATTCATTACAGAGAGAGGACATCATTCGGATGATCAAAGAGATCTGTGGTGATGTATTTTCTGATCCTTGCAATATATATTTCACATTCCGCTATCGACTTAGCTCCACAAATGATACAAGAGAAGATTTAGTTTCTGAATCTCAGCCACTGTCCCGTCTTATCTGTAAATCATTAGATCAAATTCCACAGGCTGAAGCTCATCAAACTGACGTCTCAGCCCTGCTCTCATTTACTGATGTGATCTGATTCCAGGATGTGGGATCAGGTGTAAGGAGAGGCCGATGGAGCTGGTGTTTGTCATTGACAGCTCGGAGAGTGTGGGCCCAGACAACTTTGAAATCATCAAGGACTTTGTAACCGCGTTAGTGGACAAGGTCACCGTGGGCCGCAACGCCACCAGGATCGGCCTGGTGCTGTACAGCCTGGAGGTGAAGCTGATGTTCAACCTGGCCCGCTACACGACCAAACAGGACATCAAGCAGGCCATCAGGAACATGCCGTACATGGGCGAGGGCACCTACACGGGCACGGCCATCCGCAAAGCCACGCAGGAAGCCTTCTACAGCTCCCGCTCTGGAGTCAGCAAGGTGGCCATCGTGATTACCGACGGGCAGACGGACAAACGGGAGCGGGTGAAGCTGGACATAGCCGTGCGAGAAGCTCACGCCGCCAATATCGAGATGTTCGCTCTGGGAATCGTGAACTCGACAGACCCGACGCAGGCTGAGTTCCTCAGAGAGCTGAATCTGATCGCCTCCGACCCCGACAGCGAGCACATGTTCCTCATCGATGACTTCAACACATTGCCAGGTCAGAAGAAATAATCAAGTTATAGATTTTGTATTAATAGCAGGTATTAATAATTAATGGTATTAGGGCTGCATAATTCGGTGAATGTTCAAAGTTGGAAACTTTCCATGGGAATTAACGGGAATAAATCCAAAATGGTTAAGGTTGGATAGTTCAACATTTTTGAACAATGGTCATGACTCCCATAGTCATAACATAAGCCAAGAGATGTGCAGTATTAATGTTTAAATTAACAAATATTAAATAAAAATGTTTTCTTATAGTAGCTAACTCGATGGTCTAAAATTCCCTACATAAAGTTCCCATGGAAAATCAATTCTAATAAAACTATACTATAAAATATCTATGTTCCAAACCCTAACCAGCACAGATTTCTTCCAAAAAAAACAAAAAACACTGCAACTGTCCTTTAAATATCTGAGATGTAATATGCAGTGTGGTTACAGTCAAACCACCTTCTTACTGTGTCTGTCTCAGCTCTGGAATCCAAGTTGGTCAACCAGTTCTGTGAGGACGAGAACGGAGCGCTGATATATAACAGGATAAACGGCTACAACGGCTACGGCGGCAACGGCCACAGGAATGGGAACTATGGGAACGGTGGCCATGGCTACCGGCCCGGGACGGAGCAGGAAACCCTGAACGGCCGTCAAACTGGCGGCAACACTGGCGCCGGCAGGGAGACCACCCAGCACGGGGGCACGGGCTCCAGAACAGGACATGTATGGGTCGTTAAAGTGCAAATTCACATTTGAAAAGATTAAACGCTCTAATAAAGTGAAGTCACTGGTTGTTGGTTCTGTCGCCATCAGGGAGGAGGAGGAGGGCAGGTTGTCACGGATTGGGGAACCGTGCACAGGGACACGTTTAATCGCCAAACCCCTGACCTCCCTTATTCCAGAGAAGGCTCATCCTCCAGTAGTAAAGGCTCTTCCTCATCTACATCATCATCTTCATCGACAAATAGAAGCTCTTCAGGTGTATTTGTACCTAATGTACCTACGCCACAGCCAGCTATTCCCAAAGGTAGAAAATGTGCATCTTACTCTTAAACATTTACATTTGCTTCATTTTACCTTCCAGAGGAAATGCCTTTTAATAGCCAGTGTTTTAACAGGAACATAACATGTCATGTTCATTCAACTTCGACACACAGTTTAAAGGTCCTGTATCTTTCAAATAGCCACTTTGATGGGTTGCTTTATTGCAGATAAGGTTCAGTGCATTTTTCCTGTAAATGAAGCAGGCGCAGAAACAAATTAATGTCCATGTTCTATTCAAACTGGACAATTTGAAAGGCTGTGTTATTATAGCCTTTCAAAGGATAAACGGAAATAAGTATTTCTTTGAAAGGCTGTGTTATTTGAATATCCACATGAGGCAGTTTAATGTAAAAATGACCTAAATGCTTCCTTCCTATGAACACTTTATCTGAAACATGTTTGGCTATTATTATCATTATTAAAAAGAAATGAAAAGAATTTCAAAGCGTTTATATCCTGATTCATTTCAAATTATATCCATTAATAATTATGATCTGTCATTAAAACACAATAGAATCATTTTAAACAGGAACATTCTGGAATTAAGTGGACAGGTGAATCATGACCCGACCTTGTTTTTCCCATCATGTGGCTTTTCCTCCTGCAGAAACTGTGCCGCTGGACCCTCGCTGCAGCTTGGCTCTGGATCAGGGCACATGTCGGGACTATAAGATCCGCTGGTACTACGACAAACAGGCCAACTCCTGCGCCCAGTTCTGGTACGGCGGCTGTAAAGGCAACCAGAACCGCTTTGACACAGAGGAGGAGTGCAAGAGGACGTGTGTGACCGCCAGATCCACCGGTACCTGACCCTGGACCCAAGATTATTGCTTCCAAATGCTTCATAATTTTGACTTTGACATGTTTTATTTCTCTCTTTTTTTCAGGAGGCTGAGTGAAGGCACCTGCCAAACATCTGCTGTAGATACATCAAGGAGGGGCAGCGACATAATACCAGCTACGTATCACGGCGTTATGTCAAGTTCTCAGGCACATACAGTGATGTCAGGATTTGCTTTGGATAGAAACCATTTAATCTCAATTCCTTTGTGCCTGCTCCTGTAGCACTTCTTATAACATTATCCTCTAGCTGCAGAGAAAGAGAACTTAGTCTTGATAGATACCTCCTTTTTTTGTTGTTTTTTGTTTATATATCAGTATCTAACGCAGGAGATACTCCATCGCTCCTACTCAGGAATACAAATGAGCACACTCACGGTGCACCTATGGGACACTTTTTCTATACACAGCGAGTGTGAGTGCTGCAGAGATTGTAAAGAAAAAAAATAACTGTTTACTCAACATGAACAGTATTAATTATAGCTATTCATTACTTTACTCACACGATCCCTGTTGGGGTTTGTGTGTGATGACAAGAGCCAGTATTAGGCAACAGAAATGAAGCCGCTCATCATTATATCAATACAAGTCAATATAATTTGCTCTTTGTATAAATATATATATAAATGACTGATGCTCTGTAACTTCATAGAATAATTTGGGCCATTCCAAAAGTCCCTTTTTGGGATTTTATGAATGAAAATGTGATGTTTTGTGTTTACATTGGTTCCCCTTTTTCTCACCGCTAATACTGATAGATTGATGGACACACACACACACACACTCACACACTCACTGCCCTCTACTGGGAAACACATGTCGATGTCACTGTAGTTTCAGTACAAGATCAACAAACATGATCCTGTATGAGCAGAATTTTAAACTCTACTGACTCTTTCTGTATTGTACTCTTCTCATATGGTCAACATTTGATGTCAATTTTTAATAAATCTCATCTAAACTAATATAGTATTTGCATGTCCCATTCATGTCCTGTTCATGTTAAAGGAAAAATCACGCCAGAACTCTCACTTTCAGATGCATAATATCACATTTTCTTTATTAAAAGTCTAATAATGACTAAACCTATGTTAAATATTCTTTTTTTTACTAGTTTTAATCACTGGATCTGTTTATTTTGGAGTGAGGACAATTCATCTCCTGGTAAAAAATCTCAGCAATGAAGACTGCATCTCCCATGATGCCACATTACTTCATGATGTCATCAACTCCATCTTTTGTTACAGACCCCTAGGAAATTACATATTGTCATTTATTCTGCCCCTTTGCACATTAAACCAAATCCCCAGCTGTAATTATAGAAAAACTTTGCTTTCAGTTATTCATTTTTAGGATAATTCGGAGAAGCAGGTAGTGTTACAGTTTCTAGTCAAGTGAAATCTAATTTTTATCACCCTCCCTACCACATTAATTTGCACACAGTCACTAAAACCATACATATGAAGATTACTACATATACAGTCTATGATTAGAAGTTAAATCTGCCCTGGCTTAATGGAAGTGGCACAGATTTCTTGCACAGAATCCACTCTCCTCTTCTGCTTAAATTACATGTTAGACTCGACAAGTGGCATAGTCTGATCTATCTTTAGTGCTGCCCACAGGAGAAATGTTACCTCACTCTACACCCGTACACTCGTCACACACTATCAGACCTCAGAAATGAGACTCAATATACGATACTATCGATTTGACAATGGCTCTTTTAACTGCCGGTTTTTAAAGTGTCGCTCTGAAATGCATTCAGTGAGCAAATTGACATCATTTCTCTCGAAAAAAGAAAGTAGAAAAAAAATTCGCAGCACTGAAATTATGTCGTTGACTCAAATGTGTTGTAGAAGGTTCATCTGCCGAGCAACACACACATACACACAAGCAGCTGGGTTCTGCTTCTGTCAGACAGAATTGCTTGTGTGCGCGTGTGTGTGTGTGTGTGTGTGTGTGTGGCTCTCACCTGTTTCTGCACACAGCTGCTGCAGCCAAACATTTCTGGTCCATTTTAAGCACAATGTCTCTTTGGTCAGTCTCACTGAAATAATGGTTTGCTGTGATAAGACATATAATAAGCTGTATTATTATATTATAAGATATATTCATATTATGGGCATTTGCATTGGCGCTGAACTATTTACCAAAATAATATAGAATCATCTTATTATCTTGAGAAGTAAAATGTTCTGCTCTTCATAATATTTCTCTTCTTCTCAAATGTCAGGATGTTCTTTAATATTTTCTGGATTTCAACTAGTATAATTAACATATAATTGAAAATATTCCTTAGTTTCAGCATCTATGGTAGCAATAACAATATAATTAATGTCTGTCTCTGTGGTGTTGGTGTATATGTGCACATAAGTGCATTTAAAATGGCTACCGGAATCAAGCATAAATAACAGGGTGTTCTTACTAAAGCCGAGAGAAAGAAACATATATACTTGTGACAGAGACTGCTCCAAATACCCTTACAGTAATACAGCTTGAGGCGAGCTATTTGGGGGCTTTGACAGCATTGTCTCCTCTTTTAGCCACTTTGGGAGCTGAATCATGATGGCGTATCTCCAGCCTGAGCAGCCAGTTGCTTCTTTCAGTCTGTGACAGCAGCTGCTTGAACCAGGCCTGTGCTGCGCCGTGCTTCGGCCCAGTCAGATTCCACTGGAGCTGAAAGGGGGGGCAGAGGGGTCTATATTTAGAGCGGGGCAGGATTAAATTGCAGGGTCTTCACACCAGGAACCTTTCCTCTGCTCTGCCTTTCCCAGCCAGGACCGACTGCCAGAAGGACCTGTGGCCGCCGTCTCCTTCCTCAGCTCACGGACGCCATTGTTCTCCCGCCGTTTCCCCCCTCCCGTTGACACGACATGGACCCCAACGCCATCAAGGAGGAGCTGCGCCTGTTCCAGAGCACGCTCCTCCAGGACGGGCTGAAGGAGCTGCTGAACGAGAACAAGTTCGTGGACTGCACCCTGAAGGTGGGCGACCGCAGCTTCCCCTGCCACCGGCTCATCATCTCCGCCTGTAGCCCGTACTTCAGGGACGTCTTCTTCACGGAGGACGGGAAGGAGGTGGAGAACACCAAGGAGGTGGTCCTGGAGGACGTCAACCCCACCATCTTGGACATGATCATCCAGTACCTCTACTCGGCCGAGATCGACCTCACGGACGACAACGTGCAGGACATAATTGCAGTGGCCAACAGGTTCCAGATCCCTTCCGTCTTCACCGTGTGCGTCAACTACCTTCAGAAGAAGCTGTCCCTGGGCAACTGCCTCGCCATTTTCCGTTTGGGGCTGGTGCTCAACTGCCCCCGGCTCGCCGTGGCGGCTCGTAACTACATCGCCGACCGCTTCGAGCTCCTCTACAAGGAGGAGGAGTTCCTCAAGCTCGCCCCCCACGAACTGTTCGCCGTCATCGGCGGCGACACCTTGAACGTGGAGAAGGAGGAGCTGGTGTTCGAGGCGGTCATGGCGTGGGCCCGCCACGAAAAGGATAAGCGTGTCAAGGTCCTGAAAGACGCCTTCAATTGCATCCGTTTCCGCCTGCTGCCGGAGAAGTACTTCAAAGAGAAGGTGGAGACAGACGACATCATCCGGGCCGACCCGGAGCTGCAGAAGACCATGCAGGTCATCAGCGACGCCTTCAAGGGGAAGCTGCCGGAGAAGCCGGAGAAGAAGGCGGGAGGGGCGGAGGGCGCCGACCCGGAAGCGGGCGAGGAGCAGGACAGCCTCTTCCCCGGCTTCCTGAACGACAACCGTAGGCACGGCATGTACGCGCGGGACTTCATCGTGATGATCAACGACGCGGCGGCGGTGGCGTACGACGTCAACGAGAACGAGTGCTTCCTGGCCGCCATGTCGGAGCAGGTGCCACGCAACCACGTGAGCCTGGTGTCACAGAAGAACCAGCTCTACCTCATCGGGGGACTGTTTGTGGACGAGGAGAACAAGGACATTCCACTGCAATGTTACTTCTTTTTAGTAAGAAGCTTTTTCCTCACACCGGACACGTCGCTCCTTTAATGACAAAATGCTGCGTAGCATAAAGAGACATTTTGGGAAATATTTAAGCTTATTATTAAAAAATATTTCCCGTCCTGTCAAGTTTATCTTAAAGTGATGCACTAATTAGCTCACAAACTTGCCTTCTCTTCCAATTCATTTTATTTCCTTAATGGAGCTCAAACCGCATAGAAAACCAGAGGGAAATTAGGACATAATTTCAGACTTTGACGCAACTTTTTCCTAAATCATTCCGCGATCAATTGATGGCTTATGTTTCCCATGTTGCCCATCCGGTCTAAGTGACACAGATGCTGAATGAAACCGATAAAGGCCTTGACTAATTATATTTTACAGCATAATCAATATACGGATACCCTGATTCATTCTCCTTCTTGGTGTGGAGATAAAGGCAAAGCGCTAATGGGTGCTAAGAGGGTTTTAATGTACAGTATTCCCCTAACCGTCTACCTTTGATCTACACAGTTTGATCCACTTTTAGCGGACTGGGCCGCCCTGCCGCCCATGCCTTCCCCGAGGTGCCTCTTCAACATCGGAGAGAGTGAGAACATGCTGTTCGCCGTGGCCGGGAAAGACCTGCAGACCAACGAGTCCCTGGATTCAGTCATGTGCTACGACACTGAGTTAGTGATACCATTCACTTCATTGCACACACACATACACACACACACACTCTCCTTCTTTGCTGTCTCAGCTATTGGAGCATTTTTAGATGATAATTAACCTCAGATTCATTTGACTTTTCTTCACACATTCAAACATTTATAATACTGAGCAGAAATTAAATGGAGCAAAAATAAAGTGGTTTGACTTGTTTAGAAATGCAGTGTCACTTAAATTCTCCTCCTTCTTCAGGAAAATGAGGTGGAGTGAGACCAAAAAGCTTCCTCTGAAGATCCATGGACACGCCGTCGTCTCCCACAAAGGACTGGTCTACTGCATTGGAGGAAAGACAGATGACAAGTGAGTAAATGAGTCCGTGTGTGTGTGAGCTGCAGCTGTTTGTGGTCTATCATCCTGCCACACTGCAGAGCTGCACGGTACGTCACTGACAACAATTACCCTGCTCCAGCCCAGTACTGTGTAATATGTTGGAGCGATGGAAAGTATCGCCCCGGTGCATCTCTTACCGAGTTTTAAAGCCATAATATAGAGTCTGATCGTCTTCTTAGTGCTGTAATCTTATATTTGCATGCAGCAGTCACACACAACAAAACACAGCAAGTCCTCCAGCCTCAGATTTAATAATAATAATGAACCGGTTTAGCATTTTCAGCCCGACTCAGTCTCAAAAAAACACAAAAGGAAGATGTGAAGCATCAAGAGCCTGTGTAACTGCAGAGCGACGTCATGAAAAACAATTAAACCTGAGAAATCATGAGATCAAATATTTGAACTCATAAAAAAAACAATGTAAAACAATACGAGATCAATACAAAGAATAAAGATGAAGTCCTTGACTTGTGAGATAAGGACAAGATACAAAAGTACTGTGCAAATAAAGAAGTAATGTTTACAGAAATTCTCTAATATTCATAACTTACCCTATAAAAACACCAGTAAAGGGCAGAGGATCCATCATTGTAGCCTTATAATCATTTGAATCTCACATTTGTGTCCAGATGTGATAGTTGAACTGAAATAAGTGTCTATGATAATTTTATATAATAATCTTTACTTCTATTGCTCCAGAGTTGTTTCTTTCTCACAAAATTCCCAGATTCGTTCCTAAAAACATGTAAAATCACCTGTTTGACTAAACAGTGCATTATTATACTATAAATTAAGGTTATTTGATTTTAAAATGTCATTGTGCTGATAATGTTAGAATGATTTCTCTTTATAATTTTCCAGCCAATGGGTCGATGTCCAGTTTTGCTCCAGATGAAATAGTGTTTAATCTTGTCCTGTTGTTTATATTTTGTCAGATAAAGTTTTATCTGTCACTGAGCACAATACTAAACTCTATCAGAAGTTGGGATGAAGGTGGATTATTATTACCTTCGCCTGCTCATTAATGGTGACCTGGCCACCCACTGAAACCAATCTGCCAGCAATTGTCAGAAATAAAGAATCAAAGCAATTCATTTGTGGGTCTATTTCAGGTATAATTGTTTTCCTCTTGATTGCCGACTGTCTGATACGTCCATGAAAAAGAGAATTCACCACCGCTGTGAAGCTGAAATGTAGACAACCGTCCATCAGATCCACTTCACACTATTTCTGGGATCCCAAGGAAGGAAATTCAGAGTCGGACACTCTGGGTTTGGCGTCTCTTTGATGCCTGTGACGTTGTCTTTGATTCCTGAGACATCGTCTTTTTATGCCTGTGATTCATCTTTTAAATCTGTGACGTTGCCTTTGTTGTCATAAACCTGACGCGTCTTTGATCAGGAGACATCACAGACGCACCACAGACAGACGAAATTAACAAAACTTATTAACCCTCTAGCACCGAGCATCGATGCAACCTCCGTTCATCTTTTTGTCGCATTTCTTTTGTTTCTTTTTCACTTCACAGCAAAGCACTCAACAAGATGTTCGCCTACAACCACAAGCAGGCGGAGTGGAGAGAGCTGGCGGCCATGAAGACGCCCAGAGCCATGTTCGGTGCCACCGTCCACAACGGGAAGATCGTTGTGGCCGGTGGAGTCAACGAGGAAGGCCTCATCGCTTCATGTGAAGCCTTCGACTTCACAACAAACAAGTAGGGTTCAGTTTAATGAGCTGTGTGGAACAAAAAAACATTTGTTTGGACATTCAGACATCAATAATCTATAGAATTAAAGGTTAAAAATACCGACATCTAGAGTCTCAAAATCATAGACATACACATAAAAGAAGATCAATCCAGCAACTGTATGAATCATACTGGGTAACTATACATTTCAACTAATCAATACATTTTAAAACAGTATTTACCTCTAGCTCTGCTATCGCTAGCCTGCTCTCATTCATTCTTTCCATCTCGCCTGCTTCGGAATCTTTCTGATTTGTGTCGTATAATGAAAACACAACGTTTTTGAAGAGAAATTTGACTGACAGATAACATTAGCTAAGTTAGCTGTCTGAAACTATGTGTTTCTCTGATAGTGACTCTAGTTTTTACTCTTCTCAGAGCCAGTTTGCTGCTGCAGGACTCGCAGACGCCACCATTTTGACCCAGTAGCCTCACAATGCCCACATTGCTATTGGCTGATATGCATAAACATAAAGTTATTGTCAAACCTAATAATGAATTCACACTATTGTTTTTCTGGAAAAAAATAGACTTTTATTCTGTGCCCCTCTAAATGCACCGTGGCTGATTTTTTTTTTTATATAAATAAATATAGCCACCTTTAAATAAACAAGACCTGGCAAAGCACTTCCTCTATTACAGGAATTTGTGAGAAAACACTCAAACAGATGAACCAGAGCAGGTTCCAGAGGTGACTGTGTACTTCCTTTTAGGAAAAAGTGCCTTTGTTCAAGCCACATTTTCTGTTGATGCTTCTCATACCTTAAATTCAATACCACACAATCCATGAACTCCCCACTCTGACCTCTTTTACAAACAAGATTAACTATTGGAAGAACAACACTGTTGCCACAGCCATGCCTGCATACCTGCGTTCTTTTCTCTTTTTCTAATTATTTTCTTTTTATGTTCATTAATATGCGTTTTTGTCAATTGAGGAACCCAAGCTCACGTTGCAGATGTGTTATATAAACATGTTTAATTTATACATTTCATGCATGTAATAATTCATTATATTCTTTATGTAACACTGAACACACTGGTGTTGTGTCTGGTCAGGTGGGAGCCCTTCACAGACTTCCCCCAGGAGAGGAGCTCCGTTAACTTGGTGAGCACCAGCGGCTCTCTGTACGCCGTGGGCGGCTTCGCCATGGTTCAGATGGAGAACAAGGAGGTGGCTCCCACGGAGGTCACCGACGTCTGGCAGTAAGTCTTCTGGAGCTATAGAATCCGACTTGTGACTGTTTTTGTTTTCTATCCCTGAGATGTGACTCTCCTCTCGCTCCTGCCAGGTATGAAACTGATAAGAAGCAGTGGAGTGGCATGCTGAGGGAAATGCGTTACGCCGCCGGCTCCTCCTGCGTGTCCATGCGCCTCAACGCTGCCAGGATGCCCAAACTGTAGACAGAACCGCTTTATTTCTCTCTTTTTTTTCTTCCTGTCTTTCTTTCCCCTCCCTCCTCCCTCCAGCCAGCTGCCTCTCATCCTCTCTACTCGGATTTCTGTGTGTCGAGTTGATCTTTGACATTAATTTTTTTCTCTGAACTCAGATGATTTTTATCTGTACTATAAACGCTAATCTAATTCTAAAGCCTCTTCAAAGACTGCGTCATCCCAGCAGTATTTAGAAGGAAAAAAAAAAAGAAGCCGCAATTTAGATCTATAAAGTTCTGTTTACATCATTTCTAGCTCTTCTTTTGTAAAATAAATATTTGTAAACTTCTTTTACTGCTTTGATTGCCTGTGACATGACACAGTACAGCTTCTTTGTACTTTCAAGTAAAAAAAAGAAATGGAAGTGGTATAGGTTTGAACATTTAAACACAAATATTTATCATTTACATTTGCAGAATAACCCTGAAAGAAGCTGGAAGACATGACACCATGAGCATGAAAACCCTTTAACATGATTTGTTCTTCTCAGGTGTTAAAGGAGATAAATAAAAAAAGTGTAATCAGTGCTATTAACTCTCATTAACACCTAAAAGAAATTAGAATACTGTTAGAATCCCTGCTACCTTGGGTCTAATAATATAATGCTAAAATAATAATGCATACACGCTAGGAAAACATATGCAGTGATATTCTTTTGAAAAGGTTGAGATGCATGTGTGATTTCTCTTCTATATGAAGCAGCAACAGTAAATGAAGCATCTCAGTTCTATACACTTAATACACTCAGTTCTATAGACTTGACATACTGTTCTTCAGTTTATAGCTGCTCATTGCTAATTAACTTTGAGAGTAAAGGAGCTAATTAAGAGAATTAAGAAAAGCACAGCCACTAATAGCTATAATTTTGACAATTATACAAAAGGAATTTCTGTGTAAACTGGTGCATTTACTCATGCTGAGTTATTTCCAAAGTGTGTGAATCATTAGGAGCAGAAATGAAGAAAAAACATTTAAAAAGCTGTTGAATATTGTTGTATAGTTGCCAATAATAAGGCACCAGTTATTGTTTCTCAAGTGTAATTTATGCAAATTTTTAGATAGTCAATTTAATGAATATTAATATCATCATATTAAAGTTATTGTATTTTGAAGAAACAATATGTTAAACAGTTTTTGGAGCAGCGAGTGATCGGATTTGTTAAAAACAGGAGCCTGACTCTTCTGTGACAGAGATTTGGAATCATCATCTTTCATTTAACCCATTAATGTGAACAGAAAATACAATAGAAGCAGAATCAGAGTTTCTTATTAAGGAGTTTTGTAAGATTAGCACCATTCTGATGTTAGATGCGTCCATATTTTTAAAAAGTATTGATTATATCAAATTACTTTCAGGTTTGTTTGTTTGTTTTAATCACTTACACCCAGTGTAGTACACATTATTCTAGACTTCCTTATTAATTTCATCTGAAACAACAGTCTGTGTTTCTGCCAAATTTAGCTCCGCATTGTCGCGGGGGGGTAATCAAATGCCTGTTTGATGAAATAACAAAGACCTCTCCAACAAAAGGTGCACTGGAGAGTTTAATTAAATCAAGATTGTGTTGCAGGATTTGCTTTCCCCCTTTTTTTTTCCTCCTCCACAAACTCACCTGAAACCTCATCTGTGTAAATAAAGCGATCCATAAGATTATCAGCTCAACCATGACACCAGAATGTGGCACATGACTGAAGGTGAAAGATACAACAGTGGGTTTTCACAAATATACCGGGAGTTTCCTCCTGGGTGTGAAAGACTGGAAGGAAGGAGGAAAGAGGGGAGGAGGAGTGACAGAGGAATGGATGTGAAAACAGAGATTAGCCTCCAAAGGTTTACAGCCACGACTGATGAGGACACAGTAACTAAAAGTGAGTAGAACAGTCTCCTTTTTCACATCTATACACCTCTCAGTCAGCTTCTTTATGCATTTCAACGCTCAGCTAAAAAGAAATTAGCTGTTGGATTGTTTCTATTTATTCACACAACTCAAAATATGAGTTTAATGAGTGCAAGTCGCTGCCTTGTGAAATCTGAGAGAACAAGTGATGAGTAAAAGACACCTCGCACGTCTCTTCACATCCGTAATGAGCCGGTTGCACTGACAGCGTTATAGGAAGAGAGGAAGCCATAGGCGCTGTCATAAACTGAGGCTTTCAGAAGGCAAGGCAGCTTTATTTATACAGCAGCTTTTAGTGCGAAAACAAAAAATATTATGCAAATTACAAATTAAAATGGAGGATAAGCAAAATATGTCATTTGAAAGTAAGAAGAGAAATGGAGCAAGTGATGAATTAGAAGAAGTGAGAGGTTCAGCAGTCATATAGTCATATTTGATTAAATGATTATTTAAATCGTGAGATCACGACCTCAGCAAGATTTTAAGGCTTAGTATCATGTCATTCACGTGCAGTTTTTTCTGTATTTACCTGGAGAAAAGCAGCCTGTTGATGAAGTGCAGATGGTTTTGTTTGCTTGATAGTTTGTGTCTCACCTCTGCTGCTCCCCCTCCTGCCTTTGGACAGATGAGCCTATTTTTTTCCTCACGCAACATCATACGACGAGTGTGCGACACCTGTTTCTAGCCTCAAGTTTAGTTTCAGCTACAGCTCTTGGTGTGAATGTACTTTGTCCTCTCACCTTATCTGTATGAGAGTTTAGTCAGTTATTCACCGCTCTGTCTGAATAGAATCTAGACAAGGAATAGTTAAAGGAGTGTTTCTTCTTGTTTATTAATAGTATCTTTAACCCATTGAAGCCTATGAGCCTTTGTCATTTTATACTTAAAATTTAAAAAAATCTATTTTTGACATGATAGGAGACAACTTTTACATCTTTAACAATAAAATTAAGCTTCCATTTTCTTCCTCTCAGACGACGTCATCAACTTCCTGCCTCTTCCTCCTGAGAACATGCAGAATATATAAATAGGTTTTTGTTTATGGGCATATTTGTGCAAGTGACAACAGCCATTAAAATGCTATTTTCTGCAAAGAAAAGAGTACAAAATGAAAAAAATAGATGCATAACATGATTGTTAGTGACTTAACTGATATAATTATATGCATGAAAAAAAAACTGGGCCACTATTTGTGCCATTATAAAGTTGCAACTGATTATAATAACATCTTAAAGGCGTAAAAAATATCTCCAAAGATTATTTATTACTCTTTACAAACTATTATTAAGTGTATATTGGCACTATTGTAACTATGGTAACTTCCACTAAATGAACTGAATGAGCCTTAAATGTGTTTTATAAATGCAAAGTTCCCATTTTCTTGTGGTCCAATCAAATGTGAGGATCTTATTTAAATCATGTGTAACTGTCCAAACCTCAAATATTTAGTTTCGCTGGGAAATAAGACTCAGATTTCATTCAAGTTTGTGAAGTAGTTTTTGTACTTGCCAGGGCTCAGCCATGTCCAGTGTCATCTACTACGGGGAACAGCACAACTGCACCGACGTGGACCAGCTCATGAAGCGCTACTACCTGCCCGTCTGCTACGCCGTCATCTTCGTGGTGGGCCTGGCGGGCAACTTGACCTCGCTCGGCATTTACCTGACAAAGCTGCGTCCCTGGAAGAGCAGCAGCATCATCATGGTCAACCTGGCGCTGACCGACCTCCTGTACGTCCTGAGCCTGCCCTTCCTGGTCTACTACTACAGCAACGGCGACTCCTGGACCCTCGGCGACTTCATGTGCCGCTTCGTCCGCTTCGGGTTTCACTTCAACCTGTACGGCAGCATCCTCTTCCTGACGTGTCTGGCGGTTTTCCGCTTCGTGGTGGTGACCTACCCGCTGAGGGCGGCTCAGGTGCAGCAAAGGTTCTGGGGTATAATCGCGTGCTCGGCCGTCTGGGTCATCGCCGCCGCCGAAATCACGCCCATGTTGACCATGATCAGCCTGGAGGAACGCGAGAAGAAGACCTACTGCCTGGATTTTGCCAGCACCATACCCGTGGAGGACATACGTTTATACGGCTGGCTGCTCACTGCGCTGGGGTTCCTGCTCCCCCTGGTGGTGGTGTTCATGTGCTACATCGGCATCGTGAAACAACTGGCCACCGGGCCCGTCACGAGCAGCTCCGGTCGGCAGAGGGCGCGGCGGGTGACCGTGCTGATCCTGGTGGTGTTCGCCGCGTGTTTCCTGCCGTACCACATCCTGCGTACGGTGCGGGTGGAAACCCGGAGGCTGCCGGGGTTGCCGTGCATGGTGGACCGCGCCGTGCACGCGGCCTACATCATCTCCAGGCCTTTGGCCGGAGTCAACACGTTTTTCAACCTGGCTCTGTACACTCTGTCGGGCGATAGCTTCAGGCAGGCCTTCCTCGAGACTTTTTACAGGGAAAGCTGGCTGGTCAAGGCCAGGTCTCTGCTCAACCTCATCACCAAGGAAAGCAGTGACACGCCTCAATGACTCGGGCAACGTCTGACTTTCTGTCTTTTATATTTGTTCATCCTGACATGTCGGGGGAAACTTCTTGGCTGCGGCTTCATTGTGTAAAAACTGGTTTCTTACTTTTTGTTTGTCTGACGTGAACCGATGCCGATCCCTGAAATGTAAATATGAGTGATTACGGTTACCTGCACCTTTTCTTTCTCTGACTGGAAATCACATGAACAAATACCTGTAATTTCTGTTCTCACAAACAATGAGTGAGCTGTCATTGTTTAGCAAACGGCTCTATGGTTGGCAACATATCTAATCCTGACTGAAATATAGAGTTTGGCTCATAAATGTCCATCTATATATGATCTTAATGCTCATTGTATGTTAGCAAACTGTCATTAGCATTTAGCTCAAAGCATAGACAAAGTTTGACCTTAGATTGACCCTTGACCCTTTATGCCTGTGAATATGTGAAGCTATTTTGTGAAAAAGAAATGTTGAGCTATTGAGAACTGAGCATATAATGCAATTAAAGTTTTCTTTTCACAACACAAAAGCGGGAATATATTCGCTGACTCAGCCAGAAGAAACTGGGATAATTGAGAGAACTATTTACATCTTTTGTCCTGAATTTATCATTGGATATGTTCAACGATTGCTCACAATATTTGAGAAATTGATGGAAATTAAATAAAGAAGAAAAAAAAGGAAAAATGAAAGAAAAAAATAGGTATAATCAATCATCATGCTTTGGTGAATTTGTCTCTCAAACGGTGTGTTAAAATGGTTTTACAGCTTCTACTGCAGCTACTGATCTGTGAAAGACTCTGGGGTCGTATCTAAGCACTTAACTGAACTGAGGTTTATTTTTTATTTATTTTTTTTTTTTGTATTTTGCAGATGCATTCACAGCTTCCTCATGAGCTGACCAGGCAGGCAGCATAATACTCCCCATTCTGAAAGCCTGGATGCTTCTCTCTGTATCTCTGTGCTGACGGCAAAGGAAGCAAAGGACCCTAATACTAAATTACACGCAATGTAGGAAAATGTTTCACTAGAGGAAATCTGTGTGGAAAAACCCCTCCACCAAAGATCTGTTTATCTTGATCTAACACAAACCTCCCGGAACAAATTCTCCCTGTCAACAGAGAGACATTCTCTGCAGATAACGGAAGCTGTTAGGTTATTTGTCTATCACAGGCTGCAAACTGCTTCATCCTGGACGCCATATGTCATTCTACTACAATGCCCACCACTGCTTTATAGCCGAGATCGTATTTCAAGACTATAATTCGTGCAATTATTGAGCTGCGTCAAATCAGATTAATCTTATGACATTTAATTAATGTAGCGTTTAAGGCAGCATCTAAAATTGTCTGGTACTTTCCTTTGTGCATGTGTACACAGAAGTAAATGAGATTTGTCTTCATCCCAGGCGTATGTAATTCTTATCTTTTCTCTCAAAACAACAGGGACTGCAGCCGGCGATGGAAAGTTTATTTTAGTCTGTGGACAGAGCCATTTCCTGACCAATCTCCTCCTCATCCTTCCCCGTCTCAGTAACAAAATGGCTGATTTACTTTATTATTGGTTTTAGTTTAGTATTTATTTCATTTATACACTATATTTTGCATTTGTCCTTTCCCTCAACTTGATCATTGCCTTGATACTGTCATTAATTAATCATTTGTAAATTATTTGCACAGTTTAAATTCCACAGGATGTCTCAACTTCACTGTTATATAAACAATACAAAGTGTAATGAAGTGGAACTTGATGTAGAAGATCTTTGGCTTTCAATAAAATTGCAATTGATTATGATTCTTTAGCCTTCCAACATATTTTATTGCCCTGTTATACCACAAAATTTTAATTACAGTCATTTTACATTTATTTTGACATTCTTACCTTTGTTTTACTTAAAATCAACGTTACTTTGGGATAAAATCCACCAGATTATAAATAGTATAAATGCAATTCATGCAATTAATTCAGTTAAATATGTGTAAGATGGTTAAAAAGCATATTTGTTGTGTAGTTGACAAGCGGTAAAGCATATTTGGGTGAAGTAATTCATTAGGTAATAAATAATTGCTAAAAATAAGTAGATTTAACCAGTGGACACCAAATGTTGGTAACTTTTGTTAATATAAATGCAGAAAATACCTTTATTTTATAGACTGTATAGACTTATTTTTCACATTTAAAAATGTGTTACCGTAAATTCTCTAATATTAGCCGGTATTTACGGCTCTAATACTTTTAAAAGTGTAATTGAACGCAAAAATATACAGACGAATCTGTTTATCTCATTAAAAAAAGCACTTAAAATATAAAGTCATGGCGCCGGTGGCCTGGGAAAACGCAACACAAACGGTAAAACACCGGTAGGCTAACATTGTTAGCTAACGGTACGCTAACGTTGTTAGCAAACGTTAGCCTAACAGTGTATTAAAACGTTAGCTAACGTTTTAACGTTGTTAGCTAACGTAGCTAACAACGTAACGTAGCTTTAACGTTAGCTAACGTTGTTAGCCTAACAGTTAACTAACAACGTTAACTAACTGTATTAAACCGTTAGCTAACGTTAGCTAACGGTTTAACGTTGATAGCTAACGTAGCTAACAACGTAACGTAGCTTTAACGTTGTTAGCTAACGTTCTAATACACTGTTAGCTAACGTTGTTAGCCTAACAACGTTTGCTAACGTTTTCTACGGATCCTGTTGTATAGCCTGGCATGAGTGAAGAGGAGGATAAAACAGAATTGAGCGTTTTTTAAACCAGTAAGTTCCCTTTTGTTAATTTTATAAATGTTCTAAATGTATACCGTGATGTAACTGTGCTGTTTCAATTAATGCACTTTGTATTTTATAGAATATACACCGTAAATTCTCTAATATAGACCCATGCGCCCTAATTTCAGGTAAGACATGCGTTTATTGTCATTTCACTGTGTAGTGGATGTATTCTGCACTTATAATAGACTCTTTAATTTTTATTAGTAAATTAGCATTAGTAGTATTAGTATTAGTAAAATCCACTGTTGCTATAGCTACACTTGACTCTTGATGCTGTAGGTTGAATGACAGAAGAAGTGAAGTTGAGATAAAGGATGATGAATGATATGCCCCGTTACTGCATATTATTAAGTAATTTACTATATTCTACATAGCACATTCCTCTACTATACATACACCTTACATAAAAGATGATGTCATAATTTTTATTTGGCAGCCCCACCTACTTAAAACACACCTGCACACCTGCAGTATGCTGTAATTATTATAACTTTTGCTCTTTAATTCAGCAGTGAGGGGAATTCTGCCATTTTATTGCACTGGGGGTTGGATCTTTGAGTTCTGGGTGCAATCAAATGCAGCATAAATGGCTCCAATTTATATTTTGTTTATTTTTTGACATTCTACAATTGGGCGAGAATATTTGCATTCATTCAAATTGACATGGCTGCTGAACCCCATCGTATGTATAGATAAACAGTAATGGTCCCAACATTGAGCCCTGGGGGATCCCACGGGTGACATTCAGTAATTGTGATCTAGAATTTTGAGTTCAGTGTTCTTTTTTTCAGTAATACTTTATAAATTCATTTATGCAAATTAATTTGCATATACCATATTTCTGATATTATAGTACATTATGTATCTAAAGTCATATATTTTTGACATTTTTTCCCGTATATACAGTTTAAAGGTCAATCTGAATCCTGTTCTGCTTTTTCAGTATCCAGGCATTATTTTTGGATAAATTAGTGTAGTCATTCGCTCTTAGGCTGTTTTCCTTTTTAGAAAATAGTAGAAAAAGAATCTATTCCAACGCATTGTGTGCCAGGAAGGGCTTATTTACAGCTGCCATTTTCCAGAAACAGGATATTAATGTTAAGCAATCATTTGAGCCTTGAGAACACTTCAAAGTTCTGCTGTCTGTGGAAATGTATTGAAATAGATGTTTTGTTACTGGAGTGCAAATGGAGCATCAGTAGAGCTTAGCACCGTCTGTCGCAAAGTACTGTATCAATTCAGCAAGCCGCTGAGTTTCTTCTATTTTCTGCTGTGCTAAAGTCAGGGTCAATTGAACTCTAAATGATCCATCTGGATGCGAAGAGGCTGTGATCAATGCCCTAATGGTGGAAACACCGATGTTCTCTCAATGCGATGCAGAGTTTGAGCCACATATTTGAGGACTTGAGGTTTGCTTGACTAACACTAATAAAAGACTCGACTTTGATTAAGTATTCATGATTTGCTACTTGACGTAGACATGAGAGCGATGACTTTAAAGGACTAATAATAACTTTAAGCCACAAAAATGCCCCTTTGGATGATATACTGGGTAGATTATCATATTTTAAAGTATTCACCATACGATTCTCACCAGAATAACTTGTGACATGTTCGAAACCTGAAGGTTAAGACTTGGAACTTCTGCTGTGATGTAGCGTTGAAACAGCCTCTGACAGCTCTCATCTCTCCACCTTGAGAAAAAGCCTCATCAGTCTACATCAGCATGTCTGTACGTGCACGCGTAGGCATGGAAGAAGTTGGCACATCGTGTGAAGAATTTTTTGATTTCGTTGAGCATATCAGAGAAGAGTCCATCAGCGACAAATTTACATCACAGGATGGTGCATGTTTTTATTGAATGCATTTCATTTCAAGAAATTGCCATGATTGTTTCTGTATATGTCTGCTTAATCATTCAGAAAGAAAACACACTGCAGGGTATTGCCAAGGTTGTGCTTTGATATTCTTATAAAGCCAAACACCACAAAGTAACTACGATATTTCACTGATCAATGCAGCGGTGGATCACAGACGTGACACAGAGGAGCCTTCATGTCATTTCAGAAAATATCCTAAAATTCTCCATTTTTGTAATTATTGTTTTTCAGGTCTACGCCGTTTTTGGGGCATTTTCTGCTTTGAGAGCATCGAAATCACTCGCTGAAGAATAAATAAATACACCTCACCACTGCAGTGCCAAAATAAGGGAAAAAACAAACAGGTTGCCATGGCAATAACATCCATCTTAAGACCAGTCGCTATGAGGCTTTGAGGGCAGGAGGTTTTGGCGGATGGAGGAGAGTTAAGCACAATAAATGAAACAGCGATCAGTCACTGCAGCAGAGTTTTTAGTTCCTGTGTCCTGCTGTCGTCCTCTGTGGCGGCTACAACCTCGAGCATCTTCCCTTCCTCCTCTTCCTCCTCTTCTCCTCCACAGCTCAGCTGGATAGATCCCGTGCAGGACTTGCCCGTCGAGGCTGTTCTGCCCATCGCCATCACTGACACATTATTTACCCACAAACTGCTTCATCCCGGACACCATATGTCATTCTGCGGCAATGCCATGCCACTTCTTTATGGCCCCAGATCACATTTCAAAGCCGTTATTGAGCTGTGTCAAATCAGACTCTGAATCCTTATGGCATTAGGTGGAATTAATGTAACATTTAAAGCAGTGTCTGAAGTTGTCTGACACTTTCCTTTGTGCACATGTACACAGACATGGAATCTGTCTTGTCATTATCACAGGCTTATGTTATTCTAATCTTTCTCTTGTTATATTGCATAAGGAGAACAGAGGCTGCAACTGGAAATTCCTTTTCTGCCTCCTGACTGATCTGCTCCTCATCCTCATTTTTTTTTCCCCTTCTTGTGAACAAATGCGTGCGGAGGACGAGAAGCGCGTATTAAAGCCACGATTTTACAGGCAGGATATTAATATTAAGCAATCATTTCTGCACGTAACGTTTCAAAGGCCTGCTGTCTGTGGAAAACGTATTGAAATAGATTGTTTTGCTACTGGAGTGCAAATTGAGCATCAGTAGAGCTGATGAACTGTATGTGGCGATGTAAGCATCCAGCAAGCCCCTGGGTTTGTTCTATTTTCTGCTGCGCTGGAGTCATGGTCAATTGAACTCTAAATGATCAATTTGGAAGTGAAGAGCCTGTGATCAATGCCCTAATGGTGGAAACAGCAATGTTCTCTCACCGTGATAGAAGAGAACTAGAACTGACTCTGACAACCTGTCTTTCAGGCCCGCAGCCCCGCTCTCATCAGCGTGTCAGGGAGAAGTCGGCACAGCACGTGAAGACTTCAGATCTCCCTGTCGTGAGATCACGCTGCGAGGAAGGAACACGTGAGCGAACATCAGGGACAAATTTACATCACAGGATGCTGCATATTTTTATTGAATGCATTTCATTGCAAGAAATTGCCTTGATTGTTTCTGTATACTTCTGCTTAATCAGTCGGAAAGAAAACACACTGCAGACTATTGCCAAGGTTGTGCTTTGATATTCTTATGAAGCCAAACACCACAAAGTAACTACGATATTTCACTGATCAACACGGCGCTAGATCACAGACATGACACAGAGGATCCTTCAAGTCATTCTCCATTTTGAAAATAGCATAAAATTGTCCTTCGTGAACCACGTTGTTTTTTTTTTTTTTTCAGACTGACTCGTCTTTAGTGAGATTTTAAGAAACACTTCTGCTTTGAGAACATTCAAAGCAGCCGCTAAGGAATAAATAAACGCGTTTTCACAACTGCAGCGCCAAAAATAAGCCATCGGAGAACAAAAAAGAAACAAAAAACAAATACAAAATGTTTAGGTTGCCATGACAATTACATCCATCATAAATATTAAGACATCATTCGGCAGTCCGACAAAGCGCGATGAGGCTTTGAGGGCAGGAGTTTTTTTTGTTTTTTTGGCAAGAGGCGAGACGCAGGGAGACGGATGGAGGAGTAAAGCACGATGAATCAAACGCCGATCTGAGTTTTTTTTATTTTTATTTTATTTTTTATTTTTTTTTGTTTCCGTGTCCTCACCAGTGAACCACCTGGCTGCTGTAGTCCTCCGTGGTGGCTACAACCTCCAGCATCTTCACCTCCTCCTCGTCTTCCTCGTCCTCCTCCTCCCCGCCCCCTAGTCTCCACAGCTCGGCCAGATAGGTCCTGTGCTGCCGCTGCCTCTGCTGCCGCTGCTGCCGCCGCCGCAGCCGCTCCTCCTGGTGCTGCCGCTGGCGGTTGTACTGGTAGCGGTGCAGGAACAGCTCCTTGGCGTACTCGTACAGCTCCACGTCGAGGGCGTTCAGCCCCTCGATGCGCCACCGCACCTTCTCGCTGATCCCCACGCTGGCGGCGTGCGTGCTGTTGATCTGCGTGAAGGCCCGGATGAAGCGCAGGCCGAACGTCCGCTCGAACAGGTACTGCGTCTTGCGCTGGAACTCCGTGAGGCCGTAGAAGGCCATGTTGCGCAGGTTGGCCTTGGCGCTGGCGAGCAGCACGCGGCCGCGCTCCAGCTCGCTCATGGAGGACACGTTGTAGCAGCCCACCAGGCTGAGGTCGGCCAGCATGCGCACCTGCCGGTTGTTGGCCAGGTTGGAGGGGCAGTCCATGAAGTCGGCCAGGGCCACACCCGTCCAGTCCTCGCCACTGTAGCAGGCGGGCAGCTCGTCCTGGGTGGGCGAGCGGCCGTCGCACATGTGGAGGGCCGTCTTCCACGTGGCGCCGCGCTGCACGTGCTTCCACTCGCTGAGGTAGCGTGACACAGGGTCGCGGAGCATGGTGATGTAGTAGAAGTTCCTGCATCAGGAGATAAAAGGTATACTTTAGAAGCATGTTGACAGCAGAGACTTGTAAAGAATAATTTGAGACTTGATGAGAGTTAAGGCTACAGAAGTGGCATTTTTGCCTTTATTTAAATGGGACACTAGATAGGAAAAGGGTGCTCATACAGGGTTACTGCACGGTCTGAAACTGTCTTAAAAGCATTGAATTTCTGAATTTGGAAGTCATAACTTTAAATTAATGAATAGACTTAGGTGAAGTTTTAAGGAAAAATATTTTATATTGACATATTTAATACAAATAGAAATGAGCAAATTAAAAAAAAAGTTTTTTCTTTCCTATTAGGTCTGAGTTTTCTTTAAAAAGTCTTAAAAAGACTAACTTGAAGAAACCTGTAGGAAGCCTGATACATGATTGGCCATATAGTATGTGCCTAACTAAACTTTTTCACATCAAGGACCCTTAAACTCACAAAAACTAGACCACAGACCCCATCTCATAGGGTTTTTGCTTTAACTTTTATAAAAGAGAACCATTTAATATCCCGCCGATATGAAATTAATTGACAGGTGCCAGATGTGACTGTGTGAACGCTACATCCAGGTGTGAAGGTGTGTGAACAGATCACAAATAGTTTGTTGTCACATCAGTTTGCTCCTGCTTTTCTCTCTTAATGAGTTTTTTTTTTGTTCACCTTATGTTTCTGAATCCCGCTGATGTGCCATGAGCGGCACTTCAGAAATTGCTGTCAGCCAGCTGCAGACACCTTTAAACTGCCAAACACAGCTCTGTGTTCTTATCTATTGAGTTCAGTGATAACCGCTATAACAGCGAGGTGACTGCAGGAGTCAGCGGCAGCAGAATTTCTGCCAGTTTTCCAAAGGTTTTTCAAAAATGAAAACAACATAGATAAAAGGGAAATTGAAAATGTTCATCTTGTGTGCAAAGATCACCATGACCTTTCAGTGTCAGAGGCAGAAACTAAATATAAAGCTGAACGTTTTATTCCTTTCATTCCACAAGGCTGAAGTGTACTTCCTGGAGTGAAAAAAAGAAAGAATTCAAGGACGTTTTAGAGGAAAGGAAGGTTCTTCTTTACCGATTTTTTTTTACAAACTTAAATTAAGTTTTCAATACATGATGCATTTCGTTTCCCTGAACAGAATCTTCTTCAACTAACCGTCTAATCCTTCACTGTTGGTAGAGTTTATACTTTCAAAAATAAATGTCTTTTAATCAATTATACATTTTCTATTTACTAAAATAAGAGGAGATGTTCTGGAGATTCATATCTGAATGTCTATTGATCCACTGCTTTATAAGTCAGGGGCTAAATATTTTTTAGTTTGTACATACTTTCTTACTGAATGAAATATTCACTAGTGTCTCTCTAGTCTAGATTTAGTGTGTTGGGAGTTGAAATGGACATCAGAGCAGAAGTGATCATATTCATAAAGTTTCTATGATCAGCAGCAACATGCATCATGTTTTAACTCATGACGCAGATTATTAGAAGAATTGGCAACATGTGATGCTTAATCATATTATAGCCTCACTTTATATAAGACTGTAGTTCTGTTCTCCTTCCTAAAAGATTAAATCAACCTCCGGTTAGCAAATAAAAAAATCACAATACTCTCCCCTGTTCTGACCTTCCCTTCTTTAAGAATAATTTTCACACACTCCCTAAGATCTTCTTTCATTTTAAGAACTCGCTGTTCCCTCCCCAGTTTGAACATAGAGAAAACACAGCAAAGTCTTTTGCTGGACCTTTACACTATTTAAGAGAAAAATCACCTTCCTGATTGATTTTTTTTTTTGCAAGGATAGAGTCTGAAAAGGAAACTAATAGAAAGGAATCAGAGCGAGAGATATTTCATTCTGCTTTAACATATAATTTCAAACTAACTGAGCTAATAGGAGCTTTCTTGGATTGTATCTAAAGCAGGGGTGGACAACCCTGGTCGTGGAGATCTACTGTGGGTGCAGGTTTTAGTTCCAACCAAGCAGCAACACACCTGATTCTACTAAAGAAGCTCAACAGCAAGGCCCCTAATGGCTCATTAGTATAATCAGTTGTGTTCCTGCTTGGTTGGAGCATAAACCTGCACCCACAGGTTTGCCCACCGCTAATCTAAAGGTTTACAACACTCACATGATGCTTTGTCTTTAAATGCATTGATTGCTCGGCCCCTCGTTCTAAATCTGCCTTATATAAGATATATAAAACGCAGTGCAGCAAGCATATAAAAACTGCAGCTTTTACAACGAGAGCATCTGGCAGCTGTTATTGCTCACTGCTAACCTGCGAAATTCGATTAATTGAGAGGGGGGAAGTTGTGTTTCTGGGCAAAGGCTGCACAGCCAACCGCCTTAAAAGCCCCACAATTTAGCAATTACTGCGAGACGGCAGATATCAATCAGCTGTGATATGTACTTAAGTGAGTGGCACAATGATATCATGGCAGCACACACCCGCAGACAGGCACACCACTGGGGATAATGGACATCTACAGTGGAAGCTAAGTGAATTACCCCGCCATCTTCGCCGGGTTGAGCGGGCAGCACGAGATGGATGGACACACGCGAGCGCCTCACAGAGCGGCCTTTGTTGTACTTCCTGGATAACAGCTCTGTCTTTTTCCTCCTCCCGTTTCTATCATCTATCTGTACAGCTAGCCGAGAGACAGCCGGATCGATAAATGTCCGCGCGACTCTGCCTTTCTGCGTCTGTGCTTTCATCCTGACCTATTGACAAAGAGCAGCAAATGTCAAAGCTCTCCTCTTACCCCTGTCAGGGGAAGAGGGTCAGATTATGAAGGTCAAGAATAATTACTCGCCGGGATGAATGGCTGAGGATTTCTCAAGCAGGAAAAACGGCTAGTGTCACTCTAATCAAGCATTTTATAGCATTTATTAGAGCAGAAAACAACCATGGCAACAACTGTAGGAGGTCCTCTGCAGGAACATTTTGATATAAATGTGTGAAATCCTTTTTCCAGTAAACACTTTACACTCTTTTCACATCCATCACATAGCTGGAGCAGAATTAGCATTTGAAACATTTGCAACACAGCCTACACAGAGGGGAGAGGGCAAAATCATTTTTTTTTTCTAAAGTGATGTCACTTGAGTCGACATCAGCTTCGGCTGAAAATGTTTTTTTTTTAATGGAAAGAAAAGAATGTGAGTGGAATAAAGTGTAGCCCTTTCCTTTTTTTCTTTAAAAACACACCATGTAGTATTTCAGGATTAAATAACTTATAGAAATGCATAATTCTTTTAATTTAATCTGATATATTATGTATTTAAGGCTATATGAGCCCCTCCTAAACTCCACTCTAAACACACCCAAATCTGTATAGCAGGGTGAATCAAAGGTGTTGCATTATGGGTAATGTAGGCACAAGGTTTTGACAAGGACAAAGTCTGCTTCTGCTGCATTGATTTTGATCTTTCTTTTTTTTTTTAACTGTCCATCCTGAGCTATAGGGGAGCAATGCTTAATTGATGTTGCCTATAAAGATATTGATTATAGCAGCTCAAAGTGTTTGAAGACAGTTTGGATGATGAAGCTTTCCTGAGCTTAAACTCTCTACTAATGTGCTTAATGGCTTTTCCAAGTCTTTCAAGCCTAAACAGGATAAAGTAGGAACATTTTCGCTGTTGGATACCTGGTTGATCAAGTATTTTTACTATTCATAAAGCAGTAAAAGTATAGCAATGTTCTCTGAGATGTAAGTGCATATAAAAGATGCTGGGACTACCTGAGGCTATATAATTGTACAATCATTACCCACTTGCTGTTTGAGCTCATGCACGGTTTGTTCCTAAAGGTAAAGTTAAATCAGCTTGTCCCATTTGCTAATGATCAATCCAACGCCTCCTCGTTGGTGCCCTTCTCGCTGCCAGTCACCCCTCTCCACGCAGCAAACCTGCAAACACTATTGATCAGCCTCTCTCTGCCACTGATTGTCTCTCTCTCTCTCTCTCTTAGCCATCACGATGATAAAAGCCTTGATGGAAATCATTCACGCCGCCGAGGAAGTGAGCCCACACACACAGAAAGTATCTGAATTGACAACAATGTGATTTAGTTCCTCTTTTATAATGCTGCTTTTAGCGCGGGCATTTTCTAAAGAATGAATTTCCGTTTCTGTCGGCCACATCGGAGGGGGGGGGGCTTTGAAAACAAGCACGGGACTGCACATCGATTCACACTGAGAGGAGGGTGTTGATAACTCACAGTTGAAAATCCATTTTAAAAGGTGTTTCTGTGCCCACAAGGGATCTCTTAACCATTTTCTCCAAGTGAAACTGCATGGCATGAGCAGGGGGATGGGGGGGGGGGTGCATCCAATCATCTCAGGGGCTTTATTCACATGCTGAATTTAACAGTTCAGTTTTATCTCCCTAAACTCACTTTTTGCTTGTGATAATGAGGGCTTTGTGAACACTTTTGGGGAATGAGTTGTTCTGTTCTCATTTAACAGAAGCAAGAGAAATCCATCTCTTGGAGGAACAAGAGGAGCTTAAAAGAAACTCTTCTGGTCCATGAAGTCAGAGGTAATGCAGCCTGGTTGTTGAATAAAATTATCTTACATTAAATCTATATATATTTTAAACATATTTTCTTATAATCCTGGAGTAAGTAGTTTTGTGATTCTGCATTAATTCAAAGCAGCCTGCATAATAAAACAAATATTTACTGATATAAATGGAGGTGCATGCAAATGGAAAAAATAGAGGTGTAAAATGGATGTGATGCTGATTTAATCATGAGAAATTGAATGTTTCAATTTTGTTCTTCTCACCCTTGAAGCCACTTGTGTTGTGTGATGAATGGAAGATGGAAGAAAAGGATAAAACACTCATATCATATCACGTGAATTCACATGCATTTTTTAGCGCCTCCCTTTGCATCAATTAATTTCTGTTATTTCCACCCTTCCTTCATAGGATTTGTTGTTGAGAATCTAAACAGCAATCATCCCACCTTCCAAATGTGAGTAATTGTTTCTTTTTTTCAAGCATACATGCACACAGTTCAAATAAATATAAAAACACTGTTAAACTACAAGGAGTTGAATTTCTGTGGTTTTAATTGTGGATATATCATGATAGTAATAAAAAAACTTCAAATAAAAAAAAAAAAACTGGCAATAAGACGGCTGAGAGGAACATCAGAGGCTACAGATGGAGCCGCAGCAGGCCTGCGTGATAAAGAGGATGTTATCAAGATGACCGAGTGGCATGGCTCAGTTGCACAGAGACCAAGAGAGTCTCATCACATCAGTCTCCAGACCAAGAGGTCACTCATCTGATTCTCTCTCGTACAAATTTAATCTTTGTGTGCCAATTACAAGCAAAATGATCCTCGTCCCCATCTGTGCAGTGCAGCCAGGTCCACCATCCAAAAAAAAAAAGAGGAGCACACACACACACTCTGATTCAGCCCTAAATGGGTATTACTGTTTGTGCTGCTGTCGCTAAGATCCCAACCAGTTATCTCTGCTATGCCTAACCCCGACGGCAAGGGTGGCGCTACGGAAATCAAACGGGAATGGAGCATCGTTTGAGAGGGGAGCAAAGTTCAACACAACACTGCTTCCCTTTTTTTCCCTCATAGCACAGCTCTATGAAGAAATGATCAACAGCACTCTGGAAATAAGAGAGAGAAGAAAGGAGCATGATCCCTGAAGAGGTAAATTGCAATTGTTATAATTTTAAATTGAATTTGGGAATAGGCGAAAGCTGTAATCAGTGGTGTATGAAGTACCTGAAAGAATTATGCCGGTTATTCTGTTTGTGTGTCACTGGAAGTTGGGGTTGGCGTTAATGCTTCTCACTTCCTGTTCGTACCAGGTAGTTAGAATCTTTCACCAGCGGTATTGGTTACTGGAGAATGGGGCCATTTTCAGTCAATGGCAGCACTGGAGTTATTTTAAGCCCCGCTGATGTCCATTGACGGGTAGAGTCAGCGTTAAAGGCTTTTGCTCCAAGAGTGACAGCGAAAATGTAATCCCAGAACTCCATTGAATAAAATGACCATGTTATTTGTCATGTCATTTAAGTTCCATATTTACCTGCAAAATAGGCCCCACATGTTAGATTATTTTAAAAATATCACCCATTTTACTAGTTTGAAACCTACAAATGATTATTTTAAATTGTATATTTTTTATAAGGGTTATAGATAACAAATGTCTGAATTTGCTTACACATTCTTTAATTGATTAATCCCACAGAGGTGGAGGTGGAGTGTGAGGAAACCATGAGCTTGGAGACTGGTGCTGCACTCTGATCTTCGCTGGTCGCAGATATGAAATGCTATTTTTGTGCGATAAGAGAAAAGCCCCAGGGACTCTGGTGTGGAGACAAGGGAACCAAGAACGCTTCCAGAAAGATGAAGTGTCAAGGCAAGCGAAGGTGTGAAGATGTGTTTTTTTTTTTTTTTTTTGCCGCTGCACTAGTCAGGCAGCCAAATTAAATTATGCAGGACCTCAGCATTAACGTTCACATTAAATCCAGCAAGTTATAATCTTTGCATCTGAGTCGCTCGTCTGCATTTGTTCAAATTGGCTGCATTTCAGGAAGCTATATTCCTCCAGAGTTCATTTGTTTTTTTAAGAACGCCCACGTTAAACAAATTGCTGAGGACATGCACGCACACAACAACCTGGCGTTTGCGGCTTTAGTAGCTTTAGCGTCTTAGCCTTAACCTTTGGTTGACATCTTAATCTTTGCAGCTTTGCGAGGTGTCAGCTCGTCCTCGATGTCTGCGTAGATATGGAAAAGGATAAATGGGAGACTATATTCTGCAAAGGTCACATCTACCCACACAAACAAATTCCTTTTTAACCAATATGTGAAGGCTGCTCCCAACACCGAGTTGTTTGACATCTGTCTTTTGTAATTTAAACCCTGTGCCCTTCCATACATGGATAGTGTGTATGCTAGATCACACATTTAACCTCATATTCTCCTAAAAAAAGAGATAACTGTTGAATCTGATAGAGATCATATACAACTAAACTCTTCATTCAGTAATGACTGATGTCATTCATCCTATAAAAACACCTTGATTGGCAGCACATGATTTATTTCTTCTCTTCAATAAAAATCCACATAGTGTTTAGTAAAGAAGAAATATGTAATCCAGTCGACAGGTTTCTGCATAAATCTGGACTTCTGGATTAATCCCCCCCCCCCCCGTCTATAATAAAACCTGTCTTCGACTGCCCCTAATCCCCCTAAGGACTGTGGAGATTACCAAGATCCTCTGAATATCTCACATTTCTCACAAGAATACAAGACGGTGCTTGCTGTCATAATGGGAGTTCACCGAGGGGTTTGATTTTAAAAGAAACAGCCGGATTTACGTCTTTAAGTTGATCCTAAAGTCGACTATACAACCATTTCTTTAAATCATTGCTTTTTCAAATGAAGTTGTAGTAAAAGAATACGTCTGCTTATCATTAACTTGCAGGCATGGCAGAAGGTGCCATTTTCTCTTGATGTCTAAAGCGCTGTTTTTCCACCTGTGTGAATTTAAATTAACAGGATTAACGGGTTACCCTCAGGTTAGGAATTCAACACATTAAAGGCCTACTTTTTGTCATTGTCGTAACTTTCTTAATAGAGGATCGCCATATATTTGAGGAAAATTATGCAATATCAACACTAGTGGATCCACAGGATAATGTGGATTTGTGGATTTGTTGTAAGATTCCATGTTAGATTCTATTTGAATATGAGTTGCTATAATTCAACAAGATATAGTGTAATTATAGAGTTTTTAATAGCTTTCAAAATTGTCTCACTCACTTCACTTTAGAGCTTCATATACAGTCGCTCCACTTTGTGGTGATCACATCTCTTTAAGGTGATAAAAAAAACTCAGCACATCATTCACATTCACGCTGTGTGATGTGCTGATTGTACAGCGTGGGCTGTACAAACAAGTCATTTATTGTTCTTTTGACACAAAATGCTGTTTACACATTTGAAAAATTACTTCTTTTACACATAAACTCAACCAAGACTGAAACAATGAATTTCTACTGCCAGTTTTTTTATAAATGCATTCACACTTACATGTCAGAACAAAAAAAAACTCATTCTAAACTGAATTTATTGGCTGAAATTGAAGTGAACAGATTGAAACACAAATATATGCCCTGTGTTTTGGTTTTATTACTATTAAAAAACAGCTGATTGATGTTCGGCGAATAGATCAGTCACACCTGACAATACATTCAGACTCATAGTACAAAAAGGACCTCTTTGTGTGAACAAAGAACAATATTGAGCAACAGAAAAAGACAATGTGCCTTTTTGTTTGTATATTTAGCATTTTCCCACAATGGTGTCCAGAAGCTATGTTGCATATTTTCTGTTCCTCTGCAGTAATTTCCTGCTGCAAATAAAGCCTGTACTGCAGCAAATCTGTCACTCAGCATCTCTCTTTTTTTTCATCATATAATTGCATCTGCTGTTAGTTTTTTTATGACATTGTGCTGTGATTGACTAAATGTTCTGCTGGAAGAGAATGGGTGTGTTAGTATTACAGCGTGTGTGCCTCAAAGCAGTTCATGTCTGAAATGAGTCAAAGGTCCACATCACGTTCTACTATTACTATTATTATTGTATATATATATATATATATATATATATATATATATATTATTTATTAATGTTTTTCTTTTTCTTTAGTTTATTTCATCAATACAGTCAAGACACTGCACTTCAAGGATGGATTCCAAAGCTTCTGAAAGGGCTCTAACTCCACAGGAAGCTGCATTGAAACAGGAAGTGTGAGGAACCAGCAGGACTTTATAGTAAGGTGATACTCCTTTCCTACTCGTAAATGTGTTATATCTGTTCCAATATCTCGCCGGCGACTTCATCTACCTCATTATTATTCGTTTGCAAGGTTTATTTTTTGGCAGGGGAGGAGGAGGTAACTCAATTGTGTTAAAATAATTCTATGAAGAAAAATAAAAGGCTATTCATATAGTCTCAAATGCTCAGAAGCATACAGCATCCTCCATCCTTTAGAACTTTGATTCAGATCCTTTAAAATGGAAGAAAGGCAGAAACCTCAGAGCAACAGGGAGGGGTTCCTCTGTCAGGCGTTAGATGTATGAAAAAACAATTGTTAAAAAATATATATAATATGGGACATCAGATTATTAGGTAGACAGATTGCACAAATATATGAGGAACATCTTTTGAATTTTAATTGAACTAAAGAGAGAGAATTGAGCCTCTTGTGTTCTAACTAAATGTCGTCATTTGCTCATAGACTGCCAAATCCAGAATGTGTTTATGTCAACCTGCTGTGGTAATTACTGGAAGGATTTAGGAGAATAGTAAACATAACATCAAAATCAACCAGTGCTGGCAGAACAACATTAGAAATCACTCAGTTCATTATCACATTCTCACTATTCACTACTTCATTCTGCATAGATGTGCATCTGCTGTATTGTGTTTATGTGTTTATTCATTTATTCATTTGGCAGATAGTTTTGTCCACTGCTGATTATTGTTGAATTAAATGCATACTTAAAATGGTGTAAGTTTGATTTCACAGGAAGTTAAATACTGATGAAACTGATGAAGGTAAAGCTCCAAATGAAGAGAAGAACATTCAAGGAATAGTTTGATATTCAGAGAAAAAGTCTGACTTTCTTTGTTGTCCATGGGTCAGAGCCACTTTGCTATCAACATTAATCTTTCATAAAGTCCCTTTTTGCTTGTCTTTCTCCACAGGGAGGTCAGAGGTCATTCAGCTCTCTGTTGGGCCTAATTGCTAATATTATCACTCTGCTGTAAGCCGTGTAATCAAGGTCAGCGTTGCACCGCAGACTGTGGCATAAATTACCGTCTGCCAAGCCAAGGTAAGTTTAATTGTAAAGCACATTTCAACAACAAGGCAATTCAAGGTGCTTTACATAACGTGTTAAAAGCACCGAGACAAAGTGCAAAATAAACATGTTATGAAAGGACATTTAAATAAAATTAAACAGTGATTAAAGGATTAAAAGAAAATAGAAAATTCTGGCATTGTCTGTATTCCAATGGATGTCTTCAAAGATCTCGGTGATAGGGCTCAGTGCTGAAAAACAGCTTTTTCAATGATTTTTACCTAAAGCAGGAGGTTTGCTATGGGTCTATAATTATTCATTAGTGAGATGTCTAAATTGTTCTTTATTTAGAGTGGCTTGATGATTGCAATTGCACAAGAGATGTGTTTTTATTGTGTAGGAGATCTGAGGGCATGCATTTAGAAACTTCTTTGAAAAAGGTTGTTGGCAGAATATCAAGAGGATTTCAGACAATAGTTGATGAGATAAAATTGCGTCTTGGTATTTGAAAATGATTAAAAGTGGACACTGGGACAACACATATCCTGTACCTGATGTGGTACAGGATACTGCTTTTCTAAATTGTCAAAAAAAGGTGGTAATTCAGCAAGACATCATTGACAGGGTGGTGAAGATATGTTGTGATATAAGTGTGAGACATATCTTATCTCGGAATGAGCGCACCTCCTGCTTTAACCGTCTACATCACAACTCCGAGCTGCAGCTTAGAATCTCCCAAAGGACCCTGTATATTTACCCTCTTTGCCGAGAATAAACTCAGGTGTCAGGTGCGGTACATACACCTTTCCACCCACATGAAGTGACTAATCAAAGCATAAAATTCAAACTGTCTCCTAAAGAGAATCCAACTCACGAATAGATCTTTTGCCTTTTTGGTTTTTTTATAGTGTTTGGTCGTCAAAATCGTTTATTAGTACTTGTCTAGAGAGTCACTGCTCCATTCAAGAGACCGTAAACTATCCAATTCACACCTCCATGAGTGCTACAAAATAATGACTATAATTATAAAAGTATATGGTTGGAAAATAGAATGAGAATGTACAGCAGCAGCGCTTTCTTTACATTATCAAGGTGCTCCTCCTCATGTTGCTTCCCAGCACTTTAGTTACAATTCAAAGCTCCATTGTCCTGTTTCTTCCTGCACCAATCATTCAGCCAATGTAACGTGTCTCAAAAACCACATGCTAAGACGTGAGCCGGTTTAGCTGCAGCTTTATTACTCACGCTAACACGGTCTACTGTGGACTATAGCTGTCTCATGCCAAGATGCATTCCCTCAGGAAATCCCAGCACTATCACCTAACAGAACAAAGCCTAAACTCATTTATTTATAAAGACATATAACACTATCAGTAACAGTAACAGATTTATCATGAGGCCGATCATCACAATTTAACAGCTGATATGTAGATTAACATCCCAACTTACATCATAAATTGTAATTTTTTTTTCTTACAGTAAGTGTATTTGTATGTAAATTATCCCAATGTATGCCCATGTCTTACCCAATGTACAATTGGTCTATTAAGACTATGAAACAAGTCCAACATACCCTCATTTTGCCCAACATGAAAAATCTAATTAAGCTTCCACTTTTCTATAGGAATACATACTTACTACAGGCACTCCACTAGTCAGTCAGTCATTTTCTATACCTGCTTATTCCTCATTAAGGTCGTAGGGGTCTGCTAGAGCCTATCCCAGCGCGTTACGGTGAGAGGCAGGGATACACCCCAGATGGCACACACACTCACACATTCACATCTATTGGCAATTTAGATTAGATTAGACTGTGGGAGGAAGCCGGAGTACCCGGTGAAAACCCACGCAGACACGGGGAGAACATGCAAACTCCACACAGAAAGGTCCCAGACCCAGGACCAAGGAGGTCTTGAACCTGTGACCTTCTTGCTGTGAGGCAACAGCGCTAACCCCTGCACCACTGTGTCGCCCCCACTCCACTAGTATATAGAAAAAATAAAATAAAAAGAACTGTACTTCATTTATCTAAAAAAAAACGGTCCAGACTTTACTGTAGTTCACTTTTGATGTCAACTAAATTACAGCAATACCTAAAATTACCCTACATCATTGTCATTATTCAGTGAAAAATGGCTTTACATTGAATTTTAATGTGGGGTTGTCTGCAGCTTGATATCACTTCATGCAGAAGCTTGGAGACTGACATTACAGTTGAAACCACTGGTGACAGTTAAAGAGCAGTATCACACCTGAAGATATAAGAACCATTCTGCTTTAAACTGAGCAATTTTTCATCAATAATATACTGTACTCTCCAATATTGTACATTTCTTTCTGAAATCTCTGCATTACCTGTGGATTTAGACTTTCTGTAAGTGCAAGAGGAGATTAATGTCAAAAACTTACCAGATTTTCCCCCATATAGTCTACGTAAAGTGTTTCAAAGAACCATGTTTTAGAAGAAGAAATGCCGAACCCTGTTCTGTATCTAGAACTAGCATTTGATAAAGCGAATGATTTCTTCTCTTTCACCTTCCTTCTCAACAGCTACAGCTTTCAGGTCTATAGTGCTGCCGTCCTCGTCATCAGTAATTTGGTGCCATTGCAAAATAAATAGCTAAAACCACCTTAACTGTGTCCAGAATGAACTAGACTTATTAGACACAGGCTGCTGTGTGTTAGGGCCTGCTTGCATTCTCTGCTCTAATCTGAAATAATGAGGTCAGTAATAAGGTTACACTCTCTGACTGCACAGTGTGAGCCTGGCTGCTGAGGACAACGGGGCAGTACAGCAATTGAAGCTGGTTTGACGTCGGGCCCTACAGCAATTTTGCTGCCCGCTGCGATTTGGCCCCATGTTATGAGCAAAGCCCTGCAGGTGCCTATCAAAAACTACTTGAACCCGGCCGTGTTTCACTCACTGACATTGGCTTGTTAGGATGGAAATTGGCAGACATAAGGAGGGTGGATGGATAGATCAGCGGCATGCAGAATGTTCTAGTATAGTAAAGTATAGTATATAGTAGGTATGTGAACTCAAATTGTCCTCTTGATAAAAATCTAATTCATTGCCACCAATTTGCTGGAGTGTCTTTACAACGGGAGCTAAATTGTTCTGATTTGACAAAGATGGTTAATCAAATCTATTTCTGGTTGCCATGCCAACTCTCCTGGTAACAGAGGAGCTAATTAATGATGTTTATCTTGTTTTCTTGGTTCATATTTGTGGGCATATTTCTACTTTGAAGAAACTTTTCAGGGAAGATAATATGAAACATTTGCATCTGTCAGAGGTTTCTCTAGCATTGTGGATTTGCTGGTTTTAGTTTTTACACTGATGGGGTGTGTAGGAGAGAGGTGACTTCAAGGTGACTCAAAAGCAGACAGATAGTGTCTCTTTATTCAGAATAGACCAATGGACCAATATACACATAATGTGCCAAATATTAAGGGCACTTAATGATTTCCGGAAGGTGAATGCAGGAAAAAGCCATTATCTGCTGCTGACACACTGATCAAGATTTTGACACAACCCAGATTCTGAGTCTAGATTGTGAAAAGTGTCTGAAATATTCTGTGTGTTCAGTGTGCACTCAAGAATTTTTATCATACCTCACCTCATTTCACAATCCTGCTGAGATTGAATTTATTTCTTCAGGGGACATAAAGTGGAGAAATGAGGCAGCAGCAGACAGCTAAAAGTTGGAGGTTTCTGTGAACATAAATATCTTCAGACTTAATGACTGTTCTCTCCAAAACTGGCATGAGAGTGAGAAACTTAAATTGACACTTGTTTCTTCTCCTTTCACAAGGAACTCAGGCGGAATCCTCTTCTGTAGGAAAGGAAATTGCATGCTTATTGTTCCACACTGTTACAAATCAAACTTGCTTTAAACAAAAATCTGATTCTATCTTTCCATCTGTCTGTGTCTATTCACGGTAAATTCTCCGGTCCCCTCTTAAAGCGACATTAACGCATCTTTTAATGAGATTACTAGTAATAATATATGCATTTAACACTTTTAATTATGCAAAAATGAATGTGCATTATACAACCATAAAGAAATAGGACTATAAATAGTGTATGCATCACAGTTCTGCTCCATTGACCTCCTGTGGTCTACTTCCACCTCATTGGTCCTCCCTGCTCACCTGAACACACAGGTGCTCCAGATCAGCAATCAAGCCACTATTGAGCCTCTGCTGCTCATTCACTCCTCCTCGGATTGTTCTTCACACAATAATGTAAGCTTTGTTCTGCTGTAACAGCTAAGTAGGTTTACATGGCAATTTAATAAAAGAAATGATTGCCTTAATCAGACAACTGAAGTACATATAAACATATTACTCCAAATAATACCAGAGTTCTCCAGCACTTATCAAGACCACAAGCCAATGCGATTGGACTTTGATTTCCTCTGCCATGTGTACCCTTTAATCTGAATTAAACTAGTAATGTAACTTCTAATGCATGTGCACATGCTCCAGCACCCACTGTGCTGGGATCCTGGAACAAAAGCATCCAAGAAAGCCAGTTGTTGTTGAGAAGAATAGAATCACAGTACCATATCTGTACAATAAGCAAGACATACATTACATGAATACATTACGTGAAATGAAAAAAGCCAGGCCTTGTTGTTCGAAAATGCATTTTTTTTTTAAATGCTGGAGTTGTACTGAAGAAATTCAATACAATACAATAGAACATTATAGTGCAATGACAATCGCCAGGGGGATACAAACATTCAATGGAAAAAAACTACTTATTATATAAATTTATTACATAAATATATTAAAGAGGGCACACGTAAAATTTGTTTCCGCTTTAGTAATCCTGTTTTCTCAGTTGCATGTAAACTGGAACAAGGACAGATCTTCGATTAGGCGCCAAAACTGAATTTTGAGCATAGCTTGATTAAGCTATGCATGTAAATACACTGAATATCACAATGTGAGTCTCCCTGCCTTGATACCTGTGTTTCTGTGCATGGAACAGAACTACAGCTACAGACTCATCTGTCTCTGAACCTGCCGATGCTGCCGTTAAAAGACAGTTCAGACTAATCCTGTGGTCACACATCCTAATCACAGGCCACGGATCCCAATTGTTCTCAAGGGTCTTCAAACAAGTAGATAAGTCAAGTAAAAGGAACCATGTACTAACACTAGCAAACAGAGCGTTCAATGTCCATTCTCAGCTATCTTTGTAATATAAAAGGATAATAGAGTCAGAGGTTGCTAGCAGTGACTCATATCAGCTCAATCTTGACCACTGAGTGAAGGTAGCTTCTTTTTTTGGCAAAGATCTGACTGTAAGTCTTTCAGCTGAAGGAACCGTGCCAGGGTACACCTCAGCTTTGTCCAAGAGGAAAAGTTACTCATCAGGTGATTGATTTGGTTTATCTTCTCCTGCCATTGAAGCTCATCATTACTCTCCTTACCCCGGGATCATATCCCGTTATCTCTTCACACCCTTCTATGCTCTTCAGCCACTCCTCCATTGGGTTATATAGAAAATCTGCACCAAAGATCCACGTGTCAATTTTCATGAAGGCCTCCACTTGTTCTTGTTGGTATTCACTTGTCTCCATTGTTAAACTTATAACTATAAGCCACACATGTGCAGATCCTTGAGGATTCATTTTGGATGTAGTTGAGTACAGCTGAGTATCAGCCCAAGATACAGAGTCAGCCAGTGACTGTTGCTGCAGGCAGCTCCATCCGTGGAATTATAAATTGCTTGAGAGGCGTCACTCTGGCCTTCTCCATCTTGAAGACACTATGGGCTTGATTTCTTTCATTCCTCAGCAGAAGGTAACTGTCAGTGCCATAAGTTCACTCCTGAACTAATGCAGCTGAGCATGTGAATAGCCTCCAAGCCCAGTGGGTTTTATCCCTTGACCTTGAAATCATTTAGTCGAGGAACTTCTATCAGTTGTTTTTCCTGTTTTTTTTTTGCTTTTTGAACCAACCAATTTTCATCCTGTTCAGGTCTTGCCTGATCACCTTTGCTGTTAACACCACAGGTGCTAAATGTCTTAGCATGTCATAGATTGAGAGCGGACTTTTCTGGCGATAGGAAAATCCTTGATGATGATGTTGAACTGGAAACTCTACGCACCAATGGACACCAGAGGTTTTTGCCAGTTCACTATCTGGAATCGAGTCAAGGACTTTGTGGTTGTTACTGACCCACTTCATGAGATGGAAACTGGCTTCGGTACCAATTGCTCTTAGAGCCTGGCAAAGTGAAATGGCATTCTCCTCCGTGGCCACAGACTTAATGCAGTCATCCATCTAGACATTAAATATGTAAATACTGTATGCCCTGATAATATGAATTTGGCTTCTACAGTAAGTACTGCGGAAAAATGGCCAATATATTATTATTTATGACATTATTAGACAATACTGTTAAATACAACACTGTTGTAACTGGTTAATGGGATGTGGCCCTGAGTTGCAAAACACATTTCAAAAAGTTTATTATTTATTTTATTTATTTGTTTATTTAAAAACAAATTTCAAATATTGTTGTTGCTTTGCACTTCAGGGCCACTGTACTGAGGGCTGAGATCACACCGTGTTGGATGTTGCCTTAAGATAAGTGTGGGTGTCATCTGTTCCCATGATATTTGATCCCTGGAGCTTTGCATTCACTCTCATCACAATACATAACTTGTATAAGACGAGAGTCATCCTTTAATAATGTCATGCTAATGCTAAATTTGGAATTTCTTTTGCATTCAGACTAGGGATACATGTTTTAAGTTAAAAGTTCAACTGTAAAGAGCAGAATACTGTTATAGGACAGACTAGCATTAGATGTTGTATTATGCTGAGCAGGACTTTATTATACACACACACACACACACACAGAAACTCATTTCCTGTGCTGCTATTTTCGCGTGCGTCCCAGACCATCACAGTAGGGCAACATCACCCAAAGCGACAGAACAAGAGCCTTTCAGGTCTGATAAAACTACCACATGAAACCTTGTCATCGAGTGCAACAAAAAAAAACCTCTGTAGTCTTTATTCAGCAGTTTTAATTGAAAATGACAGGAAGGTTTTGCTTAATTGGTGGGCTTTATCAAGGCTGATTGCTGCTGAGTGATTTCTCTCCCCTCCTTTTTAAAGTGTGTGGACAGAAAGTCAACCAGGCATTATCCTCAGGAAATGAGAACTTCATGTGACAGATTTTTATGTTGAATGAGTTGTGACTCATAATGTGTCTGATAAATTCATGGATATTAGAATGAGTTATGAGTCATGTTGCATTTGGCTCAAGCCGCATGTGGTCATATGTCTCATAATTTGTCGGATACATTAGGAGTGCACGCACGACTTTTAAATCATTGCAACATCATAATAAGGGTCCGTAAAACTGCAGATACAGATTGGTCCCGGAGCAACATGTTTAAATCCCCACGAGCTGAGTGACCTCTGACCTCACTTTGTGGAAGAGCTACACACAGAGTATCTCACTGCCAGAATCAATGAAGTATCACATTATCGGCGTGTACTTTTCAAGATTGCTCAGTTGCAGTATCATATGATACCTGATAATATCGGGTGGTGTGACCAGGATGAAGCTGCACAATCAGTCTGTAAGTTCTCATTATCTCTGAGTGGAAACATGACTCTCTAATCAACACCTCCTTTGTCAAGATAAGTGTTAATATAAAAAAAAACACTCTTGATAGCAGGAAAGACGCTACATGGCTCAGATTTGATCCTGTCTTTACAAAATCAAGCATTTCTGCAATCAGCCGCATACATAGCAAAGTGCAGACATTAAAGGATTTTTTGGTATTTTTCAACCTGGACTATTTTTCTAAATTTGAGTGTCTATTAGAAAATGATCTGAGGAAAAAAAACCTTTATTTGTTCTTATACTGTGGAAGAACCACCTGCCTAATCCACAGCTGATGCCCTATAATGGAGGCAGACTTGGTTTCTGACTCAAATAAGCAATATTTTTCACATTCATCAGGCTCATATTATTATTTATTTATTTTTATCATTATCATTGTAGGGCAGAAATGAGGCTAGAAGGCTCTGCAAGTCTTGCAGAATTGTAACAACAGTCTGTTTTTGCAGGAAGTCTGCTGTGTTTGGAAACTGGAGGGAGCTGAACATGGAGCCGCATTGCTGTTAACAGGGCTGGTGAGTTTAGAAGAAATGCTTGTTTCTTTTTGTGTGAATGCAACATTATAATAGAAATCTGAACCTGATGACACGACAAACAAAACGCTTTTATAACGCGTTGCTGTAAAGTGTATATATTACTCCCGAGTCAGGAAAACAGGGTCCATTTTCAAAAAAAATGGTGGAATTCTCCTTTAATGAAGGTTGATTTTTCACTGACTAATATCTCGAGTGGACAAGTGTTAACTGTGATTCACTGACGGTGCTGAGGCACCTCTACAAAACTATTTAAAAGTGTTAATTTAAGTCTGATGGCTGCCACGGAAGACAGTTAATGGATGGAAGGATTCTTGAAAATGACACCCTACCCCCCATCCCCACCCCTCATCCTCCCTCCATCCTTGTCGACCCTCTTTAACGCTCTCGGTGACATATGGAGATTTGCTCTCTGAACCTGCTGCAAGGCAAATTAGCTTCAACACACACCTCAGAGGACCGTGCCCTGCTTAAGTGATTTACCCCACTTAAGCTGAGCTGTGTTGGGTCTGTAATTACAGGAAACTGAAACAGACCTTCAGACGAGGAACGGCCGGCCTGTCTACCCTGTCTGCGTCGATTCTCCCTGAATCTGCCGCTGCAGGCGTTGACGTACCATGTGTTGTGTTTGTTAACACTAGAGCATTAACAGCTCTGTGCTCTGGATTACACGCCGATAACTGCACACTCCTTTTGGCGAGTGGAGCCCAAGGGGAAATTGAAAGACAAGGAGAATTGGTGCAACAACTGACAGAGACAAAACAAATCCAGTTAGCTTTGACTCAGTGCCTCTCGGTCACTAAAGGAAGCTGGACACTCAGTCAACTGACAAACTGCCCTGCAGGTTCAGAAAATATCTATAATCAGCCTCTAGAAATGAATATTTCTTTAGTAAAAGCTTAGTCTACTTGTCCAAGGTGCTGTTTTGTCCAAAACTTATAGACATTCAATTTATAATTATATTAAAGTGAAAGAAGCAGCAAATATTCGTATCAATCAGTTAATTGACTGATTATTTCTATTACACATTAGGTTCTGTGTCTGATTCATTTTTAAAATTGACCTGATTTAAATTAGATTTTAAAATCTAATCAAATTTAATGAGTTTTTTTCCTAAGTGATTGCCATTCTGCTTTTTACTTTTCTTCATTCTTGATTAACTTCTTTGCTATTATGACTCACTCACCTAGTCTGCCTGGTCATTCATTCATTCATTCATTCATTCATTCATTACAAACTCAACAACACGTCTCTGACAGGACAGAATGAGTTAGAATATAAGTGAACAGATTTACTCTCACCCCCTCAATGCTGAGTCACTCATTCATTCACTCCTTTATTTGCTTGTTCATTCATTCACTTTGAGCTAATTAGTCAATTTATTGGTGAATTAGTTGCCATTTATTTCAGTCCTTGTTAAATATTATCCATAATGAATACACAGAAATTAATGTCTATGAGAGAGTGAATTACTCAGTCATTCATTTACTTTTAGCTCATTTCACGTATTGAGTGAGCAAATGAGTGAATCAGTGAAATACAAAATGTAAGTCAGTCAGTAATTTACCCAGTGACACATTCATTCATTCACTTTATTGATCCTCTCCTGCACCTACTGGTTTACGGAATGATTTTTCCCTGTGAGCAAGCCAGTCAATCAATGAGTTTGTAAGTGAGAGAATGGGTGAATGAATGGGTGAATAAAGAGATATTACACTTGATCTTAAGAAGATTAGTCTGTGAGCAAATAATATTCAAATAATACATATGAGTGAATGAGTTAATGAATGAATTACAATTTATCTTAATAAAAATAGTATGTGAAATCGTCTTCAATTAGATTCTATTAGAAAATACACTTGATTAGTCAAAATATGAGTGAGTGAATGAATGAATGAGTTAATAACTACTTTATTACATTAACATTAAAATTAAGGAAACAATGAGGTTGGAATTAGTGGGTCAGGGGGAATAAAGAATGAATGAGTGAATCGGTTAATGCTCTGAGTCTGCATCTATTGTATTAATGAGATGAGCGAGTGAATAAATGAATTAGGCGTATAAAACTGATTAAATGAGACAATGGGGATGGAAAAGTGTGTCAGTGGAAATGAAAATGGATGAATGAGTGAATCCGTTAATGCTCTGAGTAAAGTGCTTCGTTCATCTGCCCTAGTAATTAAATAAGTGATTGAATTAATAAATAAATAAATAAATGAACAATGAAGATAGAAATAGTGGAGATGAAAATGAATTCTGATAAATGTATAGTAATGATAAAATGAGTGAATAAATGAGTTACTGATATAGACTAAATGAGACAATGAGGATGGATATAGTGCAATTTAATATATATTGTATTAATAAAGTGAGTGAGTGAGGTTGATTAATGTGCCATTAGAATAAGAATGAATGTAAATGAATGAGTGAATGAGTTCCCGCTGTGAGTGAAGTGATGAGTTTGAGTACCGGACCGCGGGCTGACCACACCTGTGCTGCAGATCTCACCTTTTGTTCTGCTGCGCGCTCTTCTTGTCCCTCTTGTTCATCACCACGGGCACGCAGCTGGTGAGCTCGGTCCAGTCCGCGTGCAGCCCGCAGCTCCAGCCCGTGGAGAACCGGGAGAAGAGCCAGGACTCGGCTCTGCCGGGCCGGTGGCAGGTGCACTTCCTCTGGCCCGGCATGCAGTCGCAGGGCTGCTCCAGCTGGATGTTTTTGACCAGGTGCCGCCCAAACGTCGTCCCGCCGGTCTTCTGGATGTGCAGGAACACCATCACGTCGTCCCCGCGGATGTTGAACTCGGCGTGCCGGTCCAGATCCCGCTCCGTGAAGTTAAACCTGGACGTGATCTTGGAGGGGACGTCCTCATCCTCGGCGTAAACTAACTCGAACCCGGACGAATAGCGCTGGAAAAGCCCCTTCTCGTCACTTCTGAAGTAGCAGGTGTTGCTGTCCGCCGGGCACACGTACTGGTAGCCGATCATCAGGAACAGCACCGCCGCGACGGGGACGAAGAGGAGCCGGTTGAACTTCTCCTCCATGGTGGAAAGTGGAAGTCACGGCGTTACGGTAACGTGATGTCCGAGCCGTGTTCACCCGCTCCGCGGATCATCCTGCAGTTTCACTTCGGCTGCGCGCCGCTTGACAGAAGCCGGAGTTTGACTCCTGCTGCAGGTAAAAAAAACAACAACAACAAAAACAGCTGCAAACTTATCACAATAAAAGCGCTTCGTTTATTCCCCGAAACATCCGCGCACAGTTTCCCTTCAATATGTCAAACTGGCGGCAATAAGTCTCCGTTGCTCGGTCCCGGCTGTCCTGCAGAAGCCAACTGCTGATCGCTATCTGAGCCAGGAGCACGCGCGACAAGCACGAGACAATTAGCGGAGGCGTTTCCGGTCAAGGCTTTCAAAATAAAATATTAATTGGAAAATAGTTAAAGGTCCCAGTTAAAGGCTTTTTATGATATAAGACGTAGGGGTAGTTGAAAACAGTTCCATACAGAACTAGATTTTGAAATTTTGCTGTTTTCGGTATATTCCTTGACTTTGTGATGTCATATAGTATCTGCCTCCGATTGTAGAAATTTATGTAAAAAACCTATGAGACAAACCGAAAACGACTGGACCTCAACATGAAAGAAACATCCATAATGAAACATAATTAAAAGAGAGAGCAGACTACATGAAATTAAATAATTAAAATAAGTTATAAACGAAGTACATGAAATAGAAACTTAATGGAAATAGCTTTGACTGTGTATTTCTTTTAAAGTCGGCTAATAAAACTTAGTCTAGTTCTGTATTAAAGTGAAAAGAGAGTTAGAGCTAAATCATAAGCATGTGAAAAGACATGTTTTTAACCTGAATTTAATTATATAACATGAATAATTCAGTAAATTAAACCTCACTATTGTATTAGTTTTTCAATTTTTTTCATCTCATCATTGAGTTTTAATTCTGGTTTCTAACTTACCAAGAATGTGCCTGTCATCAACAAGACGTTCAAGCTACTCCCACTTCACAATGTATTTTATTTTGAAGCCCAATTGCTGCAATTTCCGGTTTTATTCCAGCGGGCATGACTACATCTGCGCCAGTCATCTGTCCCGTCTGCCGAGCTGGTGACGCAACCGCATCTTTGAACGCGCGCACACACACACACACTGTCAATTTCAGAAAGTCAGTCCTATAATATATAGGAATTGGATTATGTACACAATAATGACTTTAATATTATTTCTTTTCACTAGTTTATTATATTTTATCCATGAATGCATCTGTTCCATAGTGAGTCTAAATATCAAACTCAATGGTGTGTTTATTCCTTATGATTTATCCTCACCTTTTTGTTTTCTAAAGGATCTCGGGTCATTGCTCTGCTGAGCACAAATAGAGAAGCTGCTGTGCTGATATCATGATGTTTATTTGTGAGATTACAGCAGCAGGGCTCTGATTCCGATGATTCAAGTTGCCATGCAGGCAACCGGAAAGAGTTAAATCCTCAGGCGAGAAGGAGGAAAGTCATTTCAGCACCATGGACAGTTTCCAACATGTCAAGTCAATAATTGGCAACGTGTGTGAGAGGAACGTCTGTGTGTGTGTGTGTGTGTGTGAGCGCCTCCCATTTCGTCGTCATCTCTCATGTTTTCTTCCACGTTTTTTTGCCACTGTATATGAACATGTGATGCATTTACAGCCGTGTACGGACACAGCCGGCTGGAACCAAAGGCATTTTTTTTCCCCCCAGTAATGGAATCCTTTAAGCCCGCACTGATCAAAAGCTTTTGTTATTTTGCCTAAGATGCCCTCCATCAAGGGATTTATCCAGGATGCACTCTAGTGTGTATTCTATTCAATCCTCTATCAGCACAGAATGCACTTTGCCCTCTCACTCTGACATTGACTTAATCTGTGTGGGAGTTTAGTCAGAGTTTCACCTCTCTTTTGTGAGAAGAATCTACCGTTCCTCATTCTGAGAGAGAGAGCAAGATGGTTAAAAGGAGTGTGTGTGTGTGATTGTGTGTTTGTGTGTGTGGCGGGGCCATGAAAGGAATCTATTATGGAAAGTGTCAGGACAAGAAATCTTTCATTTTCTAAAGGTCACGCAGGAATTGAACGTCTGGACATTATTTTTTTTTGTTTGCGTCAGTGATGATAACTTGCAGGGACAGCGTGCTCTTTACCTGTAGCCTCTCCCAGATGCAATATGATCCATTCTGCAAAAGGAAGCTTTTCTACAAAATATCACGCTGATTAAAAATCTGAGTGGAATCCCTGATGGGAAATAATCTGCATTCATGTTTTGTGCAGCGGAGCGAGGGCTGGTGGTGTTGTGGCTGTGCAGCTGGGAGATTTACGAGGTCCCTGACGCTCACTACACGAGCCTTATGAGAAATAACCCCCGGAAGTGCTGATTCAGACAGCTGGAGCAATGTAAAGGGCTCCCAATAATGGAACTGGAGCCTCATGGAAATTATGATTGGATTGGTTTTGGGATTTTCTGTTTATCTGTTTTTGTCTTTTTCCATTTTCATTTTCAGCGAGGCCTCGTTGATGCAACCACTGTGTATGTGTTTCGTGTCCATTGGAATTAGTATTGATTTTAAAATAATGTTAAGAGGCAGTGAGAAAGTTCACTTTTGGACTCCTGCTTCTGGGCCTGAGATGCTATTAAGGAAAGTAAATGGGATGTAAAACTGCTGCACAAGAAGAAAAAAATGAGAACATTTAAAGGGAAAAAATAACTCTGGGGTATGACTGCTGCTGTGGAATATGAACAATTATGGAAAATCTATGAACAGCCTCATAGAAACAAGAATACATGCCTCTTGTCACCAGTTCTCTCTGTAATAGAATAGGATATAAATGAGAATAACACACACGGAAATTGTGGAAATTTATACTAATAAATCATATATAATAAGCATAATAATAATGATACACTATTTCTATTGTAATGTGTATACAAGAAAAATGCAATAAATGCAGCTTTACAACAAGAATGATTCACATAATACACTCAATTAACAAAAACCTATTAATTTATCATAGAATGGAGAATAAAATCCAGTGAAAATGGAGTATCAGTGTTGATTTAAACATCCATTGAGAGGCCTGATCGATCGCTCTGAGGTTCAGCCAGGACTTTGACCCCAGACACTGAACCGCTGCCCTGGAAAAAACAAAAAACAGTGTTTTGTGATGCTGTGGGGGGTCAAAGCACACAGCACAGTCCACAGAATTTTAAATGAGGTGCCCCGACATCAGCAAGACACCGACCTGAGACCTTAATTTAGTCTGAGCTCGCTGATTATTTGAAGAAAAGCAGTTTCAGAGCTGCAATCTGTTGGTCTCCTGCTAATGTTTGGCCATTGCAAAGTCTGAGTTCCCGGTCTATATCTCCGTTTTATGCTTAGATACGCTTTACTTGAGACAGTGTTTTGTCTGGCTCTCATATACTTTTGACAGCTAATGATCCGATATATGTAAAACCTTTGTTTTCACAGCTGTGTCATTGCATCTGCAGCATCTGTAGTTGCCCTTTAATTCAGGCCGAAGACACTGTGACGTGTTTGGTTGAAAGTGAAGAACACTTGATGCTAGTGAAGAGAAGTGGAGATTCAGTCAGTTCTCCAGCTTCCACAATATGTCAGTGTTTGGTGATGATATTGCACAGTTGTTGGTGGCGATGATTGAATTCCATAATGAAAAATAACCTGTTTGCTTTTGAGGGTCTTTTTTTTTGTTTTGGCACAAGCGGAATCAGATCTAGAGCCACTAGAGACATGTTGGTGAGCTTTGTTTATTACTTCAGGTGGATAATTTCTGCACTGAAACAGGATTTCATATCTCCTGCTTCTTTCGTTCAAAATCCTGACTGTTTGCACACTTTCACCTCAATCTTAAAAATGTACCCTTTGGTATATTTGTTTTCAGACGTTTGACATGGCTGCTTGAGCCACGGAGAGCTGTGCTATCCATAGATAGTGGTCTCATTGTGTCCATCTAAGGATTTGAAATTATCAGGTCAAGAAAGTTAATGGAAGTGTATTATATAAATAAAAGGTTGGATATGTATGTGCACCAGAAACTGAATTTGAATCAGGTATTTTGAATCATTGCATTAAAAACTGCATCTGAATAGTAGAAGTTGAAATGTAATTTATTAGTTTGTAACTGGAATCTAATAAAAATTTTTATATCATCATATTCAGTTCTCACAATTCAAAACCAGTTCTGAAAATTCAATTTTCGAATTTTGTATATGTAGGGTCACCCAGACAATTTAGTGTTTTCCATGAAAAGTCACACTTTTATTTACCACCATGTAAAATACAAATAGAAAATGTTATTACATTAACCTTCTGATGCAATGAGCAAACACATTGTACCATTAGAACACTGGAGTGATATGTAGATATTGATGCACCAAAAAACAGATTTTACAGCTAGAATTGACCAAATTAGCAATGTAAAAATAGTTTCATGTTATCTTCATTGTAAAAAACAGTGCATTTCTTTCAAAAATAAGGAACTTTCTAAGTGACAACAAACTTTTGAACAGTAGTGTAAAAAGAAAGTTTTTAATTTGATTAGATTCCAGATCCAAGCTAATAAATTTCAAATTACACTATTCAGATTCACTTTTTTAATGCCATGATTTAAGTTTTAGCATCTTCACCATTTTCATTTTTACCTTTTGATACCGAGATGCAAAAGCTACAAAAGAAAAGTTCCCCTCTCACTATTATCAAATCTCCAGGTGGAGTGTGTGCAAATGCAAAATAAATGTCACAACTGGTTTCAAGATCTGTAAGCCGTCACCTGGGGAAAACGTACAGATGGCGGTGCTGTCATAGCAACAGCTGCTCCTTGGGCCTCTGCTGCCTCCTCAGTGTTTTTGGGTGCTCGCCATCTCCTGTCATGTCAGCGCCCCGTCTCGCCTAACATGCCCACTAGCTGCTGTCGCTGATCACCTGATGCAGGCTGCTCAGCTGCTGCACATCACCTCATTAGTCGCTGTGTATCTACCGGACAGATTACCTGCTGTTGTTTGTCAGGTGTTGCCGCGGCTCCCTGTCTAATGTCTGTGTTCACGCCGCCTTCTGCCTCTGAAGTTTCGCTGCTTACGTATGGATTTGTGTTGTTGTGCTGACTGGCAGCTTGTTGTTGGTTACAAGGCTGCTTATTAGTCCCAGCTCCTTCATTACCTGTTACAGGTGCTGCAGGCAAGAAAAAAAAAGAAAGAAAAGAAATCAGGACACCAAGTCATGGTGACACATTAGAATTAACAGATGGAAGCAATGAACTTTCTGGATATTGACAGAATCAAGTTTCAAGTTCTTTGGAAACTCATCAGACTTAGTTAAACTTTTTTGTTGATTTAATTATGAAAAAGCAATTTCTTAAAATAAGTACTTATTTTTAAGTTCTCTCTGTGTGTATATAGCACTTTTATCTGCGAATATTTTTAAATGTGCTTCACAGAGAAGGTCTGTACCTTTTTTTCTTTTTTTTCTTTTTATTAACCCTAACCCTCATTTGATAAATTGGCATATAAAAAAGTAACATCTTGGCTGTCAGTACTTATTTTCTCCGCACTGTTGGCAGAAATCAGATCCTGTTATTTCCTGTAACTGTGCTGGATATATTGAACAAAACGTCAGGCTGCCAATTCGTGGTGCAATGTTCACATTAATATAAAGAAGCAGCAAATAAAAGCTTAAAGATCCCCTCCAGACAGGATTTAAGATGTATGTAAAATACTCTACTTTAAATAATTTGTGTCAGCTATAATTTCTCGGCAGAAAAAGTTAAATTATCTTGTTAAAATCCTTAAAATGACATCTGTTCCTTCTCCCTTATTAAAAATTCAGGAATCTATGAATATGCAAATACATTTCGTCTCAAAAGTTTAACTTCTGGACAGAAGATGTCTCATACTTCACCAAAAAGTCCATTGGAGGCTTTCCCAGTTAAATACTTAAATGCTCGTGGTGTATTTATAAGAATTAATATTATGATCCAAACCTATTTAGATCTGTAGCAACAATGCAGCACAACACGCAATCCCTTATATATACAGTGGGGAAAACAAGTATTTGAACACCCTGCTATTTTGCTATTTCTCCCACTTAGAAATCATGGAGGGGTCTGAAATTTTCATCGTAGGTGCATGTCCACTGTGAGAGAGATAAACTAAAAAGAAAAATCCAGAAATTACAATGCATGATTTTTTAACAATTTATTTGTGTGATATAGCGGCAAATAAGTATTTGAACACCTGTGTGTCATCTAGAATTCTGACCCTGAAGGACCTGTTAGTCCGCCCATTAGAAGTCCACCTGCACTCCATGTATCATCCTTAATCAGATGCACCTGTTTGAAGTCGTTAGCTGCATAAAGACACCTGTCCACCCCATACAATCAGCAAGACTTTAACTTGTAACATGGCGAAGACCAAAGAGCTGTCCAACGACACGAGAGAAAATTGTGCACCTCCACAAGGCTGGAAAGGGCTACGGAGCAATTGCCAAGCAGCTTGGTGAAAAAAGGTCCACTGTTGGAGCAATCATTAGAAAATGGAAGAAGCTAAACATGACGGTCAATCTCAATCGGAGTGGAGCCCCATGCAAGATATCACCTCGTGGGGTCTCAATGATTCTAAGAAAGGTGAGGAATCAGCCCGGAACTACACGACAGGAGTTGGTCAATGACCTGAAAAGAACTGGGACCAACGTTTCCAAGGTTACTGTAGGTAATACACTAAGACGTCATGATTTGAAATCATGCATGGCACGAAAGGTTCCCCTGCTTAAATCAGCACATGTCAAGGCCCGTCTTAAGTTTGCATATGACCATTTGGATGATACAGAGGAGTCATGGGAGAAAGTTTTGTGGTCAGATGAGACCAAAATAAATGACTTTTTGGTCATAATTCCACTAAGCGTGTTTGGAGGAAGAAGAATGAAGAGTACAATCCAAAGAACACCATCCCTACTGTGAAGCATGGGGGTGGTAGCATCATGCTTTGGGGGTGTTTTTCTGCACATGGGACAGGACGAGTGCAGTGCATTAAAGAGAGGATGACTGGGGCCGTGTATTATGAGATTTTGGGGAACAACCTCCTTCCCTCAGTCAGAGCATTGAAGATGGGTCGTGGCTGGGTCTTCCAACACGACAACGACCCAAAGCACACAGCCAGGAAAACCAAGGACTGGCTCCGTAAGAAGCATATCAAGGTTCTAGCATGGCCCAGCCAGTCTCCAGACCTGAACCCAATCGAAAATCTTTGGAGGGAGCTCAAACTCTGTGTTTCTCAGCGACAGCCCAGAAACCTGACTGATCTAGAGAAGATCTGTGTGGAGGAGTGGGCCAGGATCCCTCCTGCAGTATGTACAAACCTGGTGAAAAAATACAGGAAACGTTTGACCTCTGTAATAGCAAACAAAGGCTACTGTACCAAATATTAACATTCATTTTCTCAGGTGTTCAAATACTTATTTGCCGCTATATCACACAAATAAATTGTTAAAAAATCATGCATTGTGATTTCTGGATTTTTCTTTTTAGTTTATCTCTCTCACAGTGAACATGCACCTACGATGAAAATTTCAGACCCCTCCATGATTTCTAAGTGGGAGAAATAGCAAAATAGCAGGGTGTTCAAATACTTGTTTTCCCCACTGTATATATATATATATTAGAGAATTTCTGTCACAAAATATGACCCGCTGATGTATTAACCTACTTCTGAACATCAGCGGGTCCTTCTGCTGCTTTGCAATAAACTCGGACAAAGTAAATGTGTTTTTTCAGAGCGTAAGGAGGCTTTACAGGAAAATCAAAAACCCAAGTGAGCAAAACATTTGTGAAGCTGTAAATGCTGTGTCAGTGCTGGTTAAGGAGCTGAGAGTGTTGCACTTTGCTCCTTTATGAATGAACGAAATGACATGCAGACCAAGTGCAGCTGAGTGTGAAGGGAATTCCTTTAGTTTTACAGGTTTATTACAAGTTTATGTCCGTTCGATACTGTTTATCACTGAGGTTTGTCACTGGATGCAAGAATTTTACCCATCATCCTTGTCTGTCAAGATACTTACTCATTGGTTGACTTTTATCTATAAGGCTACTGCTTCTACTTGCTATTTCACCTTGTTAAAAGCTTGGACATCACAGCCTACAATCCTCTGACTTTTTCACCCTGACTGTTCCTCATGTTTCTACTGAACATGGGGAAAAAAGCATTTCATTATGCTGCTCCCTCTCCGTGGAACTGCCTGCAAGGTGATCTAAAAATGTCAAACCTGATCCCTCTTAATAGCTCTGTTAAAATTCTTAAAACTAAAGAATTTACTGTTAATTAACTGTTCTTAAATCAGATGCTACTGATTTAAACTATCTCTACCATTCTATTTATCTATTTTTTTAATCTATAATCCTATTTATGTTGCTGCCAGATTGCTTTTGAAAAAGAGATTCTACAACCTGACCTAGTGAAATAAAAGATAAATAACTATATATATATATATAAATAGACAGGTTCAACCTTTAGTTATTATACTTCATCTCTAGGGGGTCAAGAGTGTTTATATCAAATTTCCTGGCAATCAAACCAATAATTGTTTGATATCTGTCTCGATCAAAGCAGTAGATGGACATCGCCGTCCATGATATTAGATGAATTATGTGAGTATTTATTTTCAAATTCTCTGTTTAAAAACAACAAACTGTATTCAGCAATTTCTCCCCCTGCAAGTCCATCAGAACGTGCTTCACAGAGAAGCTGATTACTTATTGTTGACAATCATCTAATAATTTGGCACATTAATCTTGGCTGTCGGGACTAATTTGCTGCGCGCTGTTGGCTTTTTACCGAATATTTACTTCATATTAGACGCTATACATCATCTCTGGGTATATTTGCATCGGCCACATGCGGTGCGGGTGACTGAGGATTTGTGAACGCTCCACCGCAGGGATCCTCCAGCGGGCCCCGCAGACCTGCAGCGCAGCGACGGCACAGAGCCAATCCTGCGCCGGCTCCCGCCACGGCCTCGTCCAAAACACTTCATCAAAAGGAACACTCTCCTCCACTCGGCCCCGCAAGGAAAGGAAGCTGTTGGCCCACGCTGTGCACCTTGGCACCCAGACAGAGAATAACCCAGAACGCTCTACTATCCACTACACCACGAGGACATCGGAGTTCTGCAACATGATCTGCATTTTCTAGGTAATTGAAGCTTTGGGGACATGGTTGATAGTGATTTGTCCTGTTTTGGCCTAATCAGCCTTCCCGTCTTTACTGTCAGCGCTGATGGATCCTTATCGTCTCCTGGAAACAGGGCCTGCATGTCACTTCCTTGCAGAAGTTGATTCAAGCCGCTGAATGAATGTCAAAGGGAAATTGCTGTAATTTACTCGTCAGGCTTTATTGTAGCAGCACCCCTCTATTAAGGTCAACTGTTTCTGGCTCTACTGATTCCTGCAATTTCTCTGCCAAACATAACCAGTGTATCTTCCATTATTTCTTTCTTTATTTTTTTTTACATTGTCTCCTGGTTTCTCCGAACGTTCATGCACAATTTAATGGGAAACTTTTGGAGTAACTGGTTGCAAATTCCAATCCAAACGTCATGGTTCCTATACCTGCATATGCAGTGTCTTCCAGCTCTTTTAAATTATGGCGCAATGTAGATTAGATTAGATATGACTTCATTGATCCCTTTGGGAGATTCCTTTAGGGAAATTGACGGCATATATATAAATTATAAATGAGAGTAACATAATAGTAAAATAATAAAAAATAAATAAATGCCTGTACACCTGGCTGTTACTGTTCAAGGTTATTGTAAAAGTGTGCATGATATAAAGTAGATTATTGGAAAAATCAATGAAGTATATAGTTAGTAGTTAGTATATACATTATTATGAATAATATATTAAGAGTATAATCCAAGTATAATAAAATAAGCTATAAGTTTATATGCTTGGGACAGCGTAAACAATATCCCAATATATCATACAGCATGATTTATTTTTTCAACATAATATAATTATATTGTGCTGTTATTTTCTCTACAGCATTGATTGCAGCAGACCTTTCTGGAATTTCCTGCTCAGAATATGATGTAGACTAAGCCAAGCAGTGAAATGAAGCTTGAATATTGTGAAAAATGTCACATGTGGGCGAAAGTGTCACAATATTTTGATATATATCGAAAATCATCCCAAGCCGAGTGCAACAGGAGTCAAACCTTCACATTCCTAGTGCACGAGTCCTACCAAAACCTGAACTGATAACAGATTAAGATCTTTAGATAAGGGTCCACCTTATTAGAAATAGTGTTACTCGTCGCAGCAGCAGCAGACGTGATAGTGATGCCTGACAGAAAGTTTCAGTCACAAACTAACTACGGTGGCATTTCTTGAGAAGAATTCATCTTCAAACTGAAAGTGTTTGAATTTCTGGCTGGCCCTGACACATTTTAGATTAGGATACAAAAAATTCAAAAGGATCGTTTTGCTTTTCTTCATTAATTAGAGATATTCATCGGAAGAGAGTCACTGCTCACATCCACTAAAATAAACCTTGTACTGGCTGATTCAGGAGGAGGCTTTAATGCTGACAGCATCAAGGATGGAACAAATCTTTTCTGCATTTTAAAGAGTGAACAAACAGCAAAATATACAGATTCAGAACAATGGAATAAACAAGATATTAAGGGTAAGAATTTTTTAAACCTCACCAGTAAATGGCTTCTAATTAATATTCCTTCCTCTGGAAAGCAGTTCACACAGGTTCCTCCTGCAGCGTTCAAAGTGAGTTCCTGAAGTAACATATGATTATTCGTGTGTGTCTCAAGCTGTGATCAAGGAAAATTTTGAAGAATATTGTATGATGGCATTTGACAGCCACCGAGGCTTTTTACTGCCTTATTTCTTCTTGCAGCATTTGTTAACACATATAGGACCCCTCAATCAAACAGTTTAATTAGGTCAGTGTGTTCAGAAGATGCCTCCGAATGGTGTTTTTTACTCTTTGAACATAATTATGTCAAAACACTTTTTCATCTTAAATACTGTGATCCTGTGACTGCTGTAGACAGCATGTAGCATTAACCCCTTTAATATGTGTGCATTTTAAATGCTGTAAATCCATCAAAGGCATGGTTTCATTGGTGTGAAAGAATGAAATATGAGACTTTTATTAGTTTAATGTGTATTAATTGGATGCAATCTTCATAAAGTCACAAAGTTTGGTCCTGAAACCATTTTTTACCTTATCTAGAATTAAAAAAAACATTTATGTGGCTATTTTCATGATACAGGACCTTTAAATTAAACCAAATCTTAAGAAACCTCATATATAAGCTAGACAGACCTGCTCATTATATGTTACTGTTACAAATGTACTATATGTAGGGACTTAGACCTCAAGAGCCCTCCTGGTTCCTGCAGAGCACGCTTTGCAAGTGCTTTGCTCCATCTTTGGGGGAAACACTGCTTTGTTCTTGGGGGCTGGCTGATTCAAAGGCCGCTTGATTCCGAGCCAGCTGATTTAGACGTTTACGTTCATACATACAGCTCCCATGATGAATGTCGGGATCATTTCGGGGGTTTCGGTGTATGTCTGACAGCGGCTTATCACCGCTCACAAGAGAGCTTTGTGTCAGAACTGAAAGTGGGAAAAAAGTAGGCAGCAAAACTAAAAAGAGTGACCAGAGAAGAGAAATCCTGATCAGTGACAGGAAAACTGGAGGAGACTGTAATTCAGTGTAGGACTGGTTTACTGTAAATCTGCCTTTGGTTGGAGGGTTTTTTAAATGTATTTTTATTCATTTAAAAGGCAAAAGAGAAGTTTTATTCCATTATTATGACATAAATTTAATCATATAAAACCAAAAGATATTCAGTTTACTGAATATTTTTGTAGAAACAGTAATTAACTTTTTCTCTTTTGACCTGGGCAAATAAATCAGTTACTTAATTTGCTGACTAATTCAGTGAAGATTTTAAATGTTCCATATCATAGTAAAGGAGAATATAATTAGTTGTTGTAATGTCTAAATATTTTATAGAACTGTATGAGGGGTCAGTCTGAGTTAAATCAGATGTTCTTTTTAACTAAAAATCATGCAAAGATATTCCAGTACAGCCCCAGATTTTAAATATAGACATGCAAATGTGCATGATATGTCCTCTTCAAATTAAATGTGTTAACTTCTGGTGCGGGTAACCCAGTCAATGAAAATCGCATCCGCTCTGTTCTGTTCTTTCAACAGGTCAACTGTCAATATGCAATCATTGTGTATTCAAAATGACAGATTATACTCCCATTTAAACAGCTTCTATAAGGTTTTATTTCCTTCTTAAAATGGCTAATAATGGGGATGATGAACAGAGCGTGCCAGTTTATTATGGTGAGTTTTTTATCTGATTGTGGTAGTTAATGGTCCATCCAGCTGGTGTGTGTCTGTGCCAGGTTAACCATGCCTTTGAGCTGAGTCAGGGACTATCTAGGCCAGGTGCCAAATAACTCTGGCATTCAACAGTTCACTATTTTACAGCCAATTTTATGACAACATTGCTTAAGACTGCATGCTGCATGAATTTGGTCATCACACATTCCAGGCACACGTATCCTGGAAACGGTCCCGGTTTTCCGGCCTTGTTTATCCTTCCATTTTCAGGATTGCATCCATGCCATTCGCTGCGCCTCTTTGTTGTTTTAGCCATAGAGATGGAATATTTAATGTCTGGCCAAATCTGCCATGTGTGCACAATTTTTGCAGGTACTCAAACCTTTGGCAAGTAAGTATAATAATAACAAAAAAAGACAAAAAAGATTTGTTCAGCACTCTTCCGGTGAATTGAAATATGTCATTATCTACAAAAACACCTTCCCGAGAGGCAGCAAGGAGATGCTTCAAAAGGATACGTCATTGTCGCAATCCAGACACACTGCAGAAAATAGGCATACAGAGAGAATCTCTGAGAGGCGGGTAATGGCAAGCTGCTTAGGTAACTGCATTAGACAACCAAACATCAAAGCCTTTAATATTCAAGGAGCCCTGAGATGGCAAGAAATGTACAAATGGATTATTCCTCCCTGAGTAAACACGCATAGAATATAAGCAAATGGCAAAGTGACAAAGAAAAGGGGTCTGCATGGGAGCATTTGAGAAATTGCAGTGGTTCAAGATGATGGGAAATGTGATGAGAATAAATCAAAAAAGCAAATTGTGTTTCCAAGACAAGGGGTAGTTATCCTCTGGTGGGAGCTCTTTCCAGTAAAACCAATTCTAATGCTCACAATATCCAGCTGTCACCACAATGACAGTATTAATATTGTAATTCCTCTGTTGTGATCTCCTCCTACATTAGGTGCCTTTTCTAAGGGAGCTGCCCAGCAAGGCGTCTGAGGCGGTGATGAAGCATAAACCTCCAGCCTGCGGGGAAAAACTCAAACATTTTAGAGACAAATGGGTAAAAAGTCTGGAAGTTCTCCGCCTGGGCAGATGTATGGGTAGGTTGTCTTGTGATGAATTAGCTAACCTTGTTTCCTAAACTCCGTTCCCGTGCTGCAGCTTCATCACTATGCAGCTCTATCTCCGTACATCTAACTCGCTGCCTGATTTATTGGCGAGTGCGGCAGAGTTGCTAGACCTCGCATTAGTCGCCCAGGCATTTTGTGCACAAGTACAAATGCTTACATAGCTCGGGTGAAGAATGGTACATTTGTAAGATAGATGAAGGGAGCCCATTTGAATTGCAAAATATTCAAATGCTCATTTGAAGGATTTACATGGATTTGTTTGATTAAAAAAAACTATTTTGATAGTGTCTCTGCTGGCCCAGCAGCAGACACACAGTTTCCTTTTAATTGGACCACTTTTCACACAGAAATCATGATTGATTAGTAGCCATACCAGAAGGATGACCTTTCTTTACCTGTTAAATATTCATGCTGTTCTTGTTGTGGAGGTCCCTTCAGGATAAACCCACATCAATAAGAGATATTTAGCTTGGTATTAATTGAAAAGGGATTTTCTACATTATTCAGGGGATGGCGAGTCTTTAAAAATGGCTGCGATCCACAGTTAATATGTGTATTACGTCCATCTGGTTAAGATTCATCCCAGAAAGCTTGCGTCGCCCACTCGTAAAGCTCTGTGTGTCCTATCCTGTGGCCGACTCTTTAAAATGTGCCCCGCATGTGTCGCTCTCTTCTAAGGCTAACAGAAGCCCAAAATGTACAAATGTAATCTAAGAAGATTGGTCTCTAAGCCTCAAAAGATCATATCTGATAGAAAAGAGATGAAACCATTTCGGACAAAGCTAAGCATGAGCCCTGGAATCGGCGCAAGGGGTGCGAGACCAGAGGCCGAGTTATTCTCTTATCTTTGTGGCCAAACCTCTCCGGCAATGCACCCACCTGGCATTTAAAACACATGTCTGCGATAGCATCATTGGTTCTTTTCTCTCTCCCTCTGGCTCCCAGAGAGAACCTCTAAGCATCTCTAAATGTCACGTTAAGTGCTTCTCTTGTCCTGCGCTGACACAAAAACGAGGTGCTTTCTGAATACAAAGAAGGCTCATACTGGATGTCTGCCATAGCTCAAAGAGAGTGACAGTTATCTACTCTCCTCTTTCCTGCTCTCGCCCTCATTTGTTCAAACTGTCAGAAGTAACATTTAGTCTCTAATGGGGATACCCAAAGGATGGCAAAGAGTTTTACCCGTGGTCCTAACAAAATTTGAGTGCTAAACTAAAGCTAAATTCATAAAGCGCGAGTCACAGCTGCTCGAAAGGTTGGTATTATCATTATCATCATAGTCAATATACCTCCAGTTAACACACTCCACCCTGTGGTGCAGGCATATCAAAAAGCTGCAAAAGCACAAGTACCGAGCTCTTGAGTAATTTAATACTAAAGAGGAGAACATAATTAGATCCTACAGGAATACAATCAGGAGAGCAATGGTGTAGAAATTATGACTCTTTTAAATGATAATGTCATAACAAGGTGCAATTTTAGCCACCTGGAGCTGCGCCTGAACAAGTGCGGGAGAGAAATTAGATTTCCCCTCATTGGTTTCTCGTTAATTGCCGCTTTCACAGGTGCTGTTTGTGTTTTCATTCACATGGGGGAAAATGTGAACACAAAACAGGAAAGAAAATCAGCAATTAAAACAATAAGTGTCCGCTGCACAGAGATGTGTCACAAATATGTAACGCAGAGGTTATGTTAATCATGCAATTTCCATGTCTATATTTATATTGTGGGGCTGTGCAGGAATATCTTTGCATGATTTACAGTTAAGAACTCCATATTTATCTTATATACTGACTCTTTATGCAGTCCCTTAGTTCAGCCTCTGTCTGAAACAGGTAAACCTCCCTCTGCTCTGATTGATTCTTACTTCTTACTACCTCTAATATCTACCCATACACATAATTTAGTTGCCATTTACTTGCATCATCTGTCTTTGAAGATTCTGTCTGTACCCAAACACAATGAAGCTTTTTGGAAGTTCATTGTAATCTAATTTAATGGAAACGAGTTTCTTTTTGGGGAAAAAGAAGCTCTGGCAATGATTTTAATTAAAAACTGCATTATCTTTAGTCACCTGGGCTACATAAAAACTGCCCCAAACTCATTTTCCCAGGCCTATAAAGTAGCTTAATCTAATTCTACTAGTTAAACAATTACTGACCTAATAACAAAATCAGAATGCTGCCTGCTGACTCACTTGTCACATTTACAAATAGGCACTAGAAAGAGACCGACAGCTGCATTGGCAAAACATAGGCAATAAACAAAATTATATAATTTGAAAAAGTTTGATTTTCTTTCATTTCTGTACATTGTCCCTAAACACATTTTCCAGATCCAAAAAAAGCTTATGGCAACTACTCATTCCACAAACAATAAAAGTCCCATGCTGAAATTAGAATGCTGCCAGCTGACTGTTATAGTCGATGAGTGCTGGATTTAATAAGTGTTCTCCCACATCACAATCAGGACTGTTTAGTTCAGGATGGAAGACTTTGCAGACAAAGCTTGCATCAAGGGCCAGTTGTTGAGAAACAAACTCATACACTGACATTTATTTTACTGAATGCATTAGGCTATGCAGGCAGGAATAACAATAAAGGGGTGAGTTTTCACAACGTAATGGGGCCATCCAGGTGCCAACTGAGCCGCAGATCTCCTACTTATGGGCCGGTCCGACCAATATTAAAAAAAAGAAAGGACTGTCGGCCTAAATAGCTTGTCGGCCCACCGGGAAAATGCCAGTCCAGCCCAGATAATGAATATCACTTATCTGCAAATCGTTATTCCTAATTGTAGCGCACATATCTATAAAACCTGAGCAGATAGATACAAAAATATCTTCATGCCTGCACGGCCCTCTGGTGAGGAATATGCAGGGTCGGGTAATGCTGCAGACACACATGGGATTTCATACTGTGTTACAATTAAAGTCTCAGTTTAGTTTTATACCCATGGAGCACATTCATCACATTACTGCCTGTTTATATTCGATCTCCATTACCTGTGTTTCCTCTAAAGGATCCACTGCTGCTGCTGCTGCTGCTGCTGTTTACCCTATAGAGCCCGGCTTCCTCGCTCAGTGGGAGGATAAGAAGAGAGACAGTTCCAACCTCGTCACTCATCTGCTAAATATAATACTCTTCTGCTGCTACTTCCACTGACCCCAGCAACATACATGAGGGACAATGAAAGGCAACGGTGGGCTGCGTCTCCTTCCCTCCCCTCCCCCCCCTCCCCGCTGCAGAACTCTTTCATTTCTCCTTCCCACAAAGCTGATTCACCACTTATGACCCCTGCAGCGGCTGCCTCGTCGGAAATAGACAACAAATTGCACTCCGAGATGAAAACCAGCGGGCAGTTATAGACTAGATTGCAGTTCCCGGCTTTAAGTTGGTTTGAGCGGTGGCGAGTGAGCTGACACTTCCATTTGTCTGTATTGTCGGGCGCATGAAAGCGAGCGGGGCCGGGACGCTGCCTCGCACGCACGTCTGCAAGCATTAACAAGCACCATCTTGTCAGATCTTTGCTTTTCCTACTGAGGCACTTTTGAGGAAGTTGTTCTCGCAGCCACCTTTCCCTCTGAAGCTGCATCTCTTTAAAGTGTTTTGAAGGATATTTGAATACATCTGCCCCCTGATTTATATAAAATATGTGCACACACGTAGGGCCGCAGGCCTCTTGTCACCTCTCTATCATCCCATTCTTCATATCTCAGGATCTGAGAGCAGACAGGATAATACAGTAAACATCTACGCAGCTTTTCAGTATGCAACGTGGTCTGGATCTGTCTTATCCTCTCTCCTCTTTGTTCAACGTGAGCTCGCTATACCGGCCATTATTTATAGTTCCACTAAAGCCCAGAGTGGTGCAAGTGGTCCTCATGGGGGATTGGGAAGTGGAGCCCCCGTTTCCCTATAGTGGAAAAGATATACCACCTCACGCTGGCTGAGAACTTCGTGCAGGAAATGAACTCATAAATCAAGCAGTAAATTGAGTGTAGGGCCGTGCTTACTCATCTCAAGAGGTCCGCTCCTCTTCCTCCACACACCCCTGCTCATTTTTACTGCATGACTAATGTGGCGCCACAACCTCGCTCTGGTAAGCTCTTATCGGGGAAAAAAAAAAAGTGTGGATTTTTTATTTTCAAGTAACTCCTGGCCTGGAGGCTGCAGTGGTGTAGGAACATCTAGGGATAAAAAAACAGCATCTTGTCCTACAGCTGAACTTCTCCGCCTCATTGTGATGCTACTGGTGAGGGACGCCTGTCTTTACCGAGACGCGGCCTTCGAGGAGTGTCTCCGCCGTCCGCCTCAGGCCGCGCTGACAGTCAGAGGGGCCTGTCTGCAGGAATTAAAATCTCTATTTATCAGGACGCGACTGGAGCTGTCTGGGGGGACCGGCCGGGGAAATGGCACACAGTCAACCTCTCTTCCAGCAGTGTGGCTGTGATGGAAAGTTCAACGTGCCGGGACGTGCCTCTGCAGCTTGTTTCTTGACAGCACAAAAAAAAAAATCTCTCATCCCAGCTTTACGTTTTTTTTCTGTGCCTGTTCTTTCATCTCACACCCCTGAATAACTTAAAAGTCACAATTTAAGACAGATCCGGTGTATGTGCGTGTACATGTGCATCCACCCTGCTGTGCTCTGCTCCCTATTAAAGCAGCGACTGTCGCCTCCTGCAGCTGCTCTCCATCACAGCAGCAGTAGGCAGCATTTCCTCTGACAGAGAGGGAAGACAGCAGGGAGGAACGGACATCACTCCTTTATAGTGAAGACTCAGAGGCTGCAGCTCGGAGTTAAGATCTCTACTGACCTCCGCTGGTGAAATGAGCACAGGTACAGATGGCTGCTTCAGTCGACATGTTAGTGATGGGAATTTTTGCTCTTTTTAGTCACTGGATCATTTGGCTCAGCTCACTAAGAAGAGACGGCTCTTTCGGCTCCCAAAACAGCAATTTTACCACTTATACCTTTTGTAATTCAGCCAAATTTCACCCCTTTTTTGACTTGTGATCAATAAATTGCTGCAGCCGATTGCATTTACAGTTATAAAATCCCTCTTAACTCCTAACTCATTACACAAGGCAGATAGGAAATGCCTATAAAAATCTAAGCATAGAAATTAAAAACAGCTATTGACATTTTCATTTTTTTATTTAATAAAAAACACCTTAAAAACAACTGAAAAATAGAAATTAAATACAGTTATCAAATAAATGTGATTTGTTATTGTTATAGAGTAAAACTACTAATGAAAAAACAACACAATAAAACTAAATATAATGCAATCTGCTATCTCCACCCTTCTCTGCTTGGTAGGATGACCTTTGTCATGATTGGGTGGTTGGCCTGCAGCGCCTGCGGGTACTTTTCCGAAAGATATTAAAGGGTTAGTTCACCAAGTTCATTGTGCTGCAAGGTTAGTCAATCTGCAGAAGGATGGATCAGGAACTATTCTGATAACAAAATAATCGTAGTAATTTCTTAAGCAGAGAAATGCAGGTTTTAGCTTCTCAGATGTGATTATTTATTGCTTTTCCTTGTGGAACATGATGATAAACTGAATATCTTTGGGCCTGGACTGTTGTCTAGATGTAATCTTGGACTGTCGGGGAAATTAAACAGGTGTTTTCCCTATATTCAGACAAAACGATTAACCGATCAATACAATAATCTGTAAATTAAGTGGTGGGCAGCTTGGGTTGTGCTAATTTGAATATTTCCATTTTCTACTTTATATGTCTATTCTGCTACATTTTATTTGGAAATATATTTTTATTTCACTTTAATTAAAAGCGTTATAGTCATCTCCAGACCTCCCAGATGTATAATGTGACCCTTAGGGGCAAGCCTGACTGGACTCCCTGTTTAATATCACATTTAAAGCAATCTCCATCCAACGAGGTACAACAATAAAACACTTCTTGCACATTATTGCATCAGTAGCCTATAAAATTCTTATAATATTAATTACTTTTTCTTAAGTAATAGATCAGAATACTTCTCCCAGCATTGCAGCAGCTGTTAGTAAAAACAAAAAAAAATCATAATAAAAATATAGTTGTTAAAAAAGGCAACTACTTCAGCCTCAAGGTGGTGCTCATCACATTGCAGGCTCTGAAGTTTTTGTGAATCTTCACTTCTATAATTGGTGAATTAGCGGTTATATCTGTAATTCAAACTCCCGTTTGCTAGTCTGGTTTTAATGTTTTCACCTGTTCTATTCAGTTCCCCCTTCATCTTTAATTGTGAAGGCCTGCGTGTGTGAACCCCCGTGTCTGATCCCTGTTTTCAAACCCCATTTCAAAGCCCAGCAGCGGTCTGCTGCTCCCTTCCCCCTCTCACCGAGAGATGCGTCAAGCTCACCGCAACAACCGGAAACGAGCATCTTTGCCTCCAAAGTAAAGGTTCAGCACGACTTGGGAGATGTGCTTCCGATTTAGATTGTGAATCAAGGCGTTTTCACAGGTTTATATCGGTCTCATAGAAAATTAAAAGGAAGCATATCCCAATGGAATTAGTCACTTTACCAGCATATTGTAGATATAATCTGATAAAATGACCATGGGTGGAACTGGAATCTTGTCCCTCTACAAAAAGACCCTTAAACTGACACAAACTAGACCCTCATTTAATACAATTTTGTCCCAGAGATGTTTGCTATTATATATTAAATAAAGTGTATGAAACCCATGATAAAATGCCATTGTGTATTATGGATGGACTTGAATGGAACCACCTCAAGGATCCTTTGGGGTCCCTGGACCCCACTTTGAGAACCACTACCTTAATACACCTAATACACATTTATCTAAACAAAACCTGAGTATAATATCATAGATGATCTGAGGAGTTCGTTTATTATTTCCATATTGTTAAAATACGCCTTATTTTCACGGGTTGTTTTACTTTGAAGGAACCGGAAGTGTAGCGTATACCGCCTCGAGCTTGACGGAAGTCTCCTTGGGATTTAGGAATGTGGAGACCAGCGGCTACGTCACCCTCAAATCTGCTGGGGTCCCGTCGTCAGGAAACTTTTACAAAATATACGAATCAATAACAACCTCAACACGGTGAGTTATTTAAACACACTCCTCCAACATTTAATTATAACATGTGTTGCTGATGCTTTTTTAAACCGTTGTTTTAAGTTTTACCCAACATTTAACCAAACCTAAAAAGAAAAAAAAATGTCCGTTAGCTAGCTAAAGCGAAGAACTGGAGAACTTGCTGGAAACTTAACCAACGCTTTGTGAGTCTTAACCTTCGCCTGAGGCAAGTTGGAGCATGTGAGGTATTGTTACGGTCAAGCAGGAGGATAACGAACCTGTCCTGACTTGTAGAGGATTGTTTCAGAGAGGGGAGATTAGCAGGGGAACCATGTTCCCTCTTTGTGTTGCTTCGCAGGTAACGTTAACGGTTTAGTCCGCCGAGCTGGAAGCGGAGAAATGCGTCCCCCCCCCACCCCCCACCCCCCACCCCCCCACGGGACACGCGGCTCGTCTTGTGGGGGAAACACTCGGTGTTTGCCTCGCGGTGTTTTGATAACATTTCTCTCCCCTCAGGGACGCTCGTCTCTGTCTCCATGGTAACGGGGCGGACGCACAGCCCCGGCGTTGTCGCGTTGAGCCGCCTGAGAAGAAGAAGAGGAGGAGGAGGAGGAGGAGGCGGCACCGGAGAACAGTGACGGGTCCTCGGTGTCTGCTCTCCACGCAGAGGCGAAATCAGTCGGAAGATGGTAAGCAGAGAGCGGCCGCTTCAGGATCAGATCTCCCGGTAGATGAAGCTCTGCGCTCTGTTGCTTTACCTGGCGGCTGCTGTTCTTCACTCTCCATCTCTCCCTGCGGCTGTGTGTTGGGAATTTGTTGCCATCTATTTGTTTCAAAGCAAACCTCTTTGTTTCTTTTTAGCCATTTCAGGACGGAGCCTACTACCCATACACTGGTGACACCCAGGGGACCCATTCGTCAGCCGGGATCCCGTCCCTCCTGAATTCCCCCCTCAGCCAGCAGTCCGGGCAGATACCTGCAGCAGGCATGACCCCGTCCAGCGGCGCCTCCGCCGTTCTCCCGTTCAAGTTCCGCCCGCGCAGGGAGAGCGTGGACTGGCGGCGCATCAACGCGGTGGACGTGGACCTGGTGGTGAGCCAGCTGGATGTGGACGCCCTGCAGGAGCACATCAGCGCCGTGACGTTCTGCAGCCTGGACGGGGAGCGATGCCAGCGGTGCCAGAGCCCCGTGGACCCGGCCCTGATCAAGCTCCTGCGGCTGGCCCAGCTCACGGTGGAGTGGCTCCTCCACTGCCAGGAGTTCCTGGCGCTCAATCTGCGCGCGACGGAGGAGAGGCTGGCGGCCGGCGCCAGGGACCGGGAGCAGCTGCTGGCTCAGCAGAAGAAGCAGGAGGACAAAGTGAAGGCGCTGAGCGCCGAGCTCAAGCAGCGGAAGAAGGTCATCCGCACCCAGCAGTCACTGCTCACGCCAAGAATCATCAACAGCCAGAAGGTACTGCTGACCTGCTAAACGCTCTCTCTGTAGGGGGGGGGGGTCAGTTACCATTTGCATTTGACATATGTATGGCAAGTAGACAGCTCCACCGCCCCCTCTCCTCCTCCTCAAGACCCCCGCTCTGTCATTGTTCCCTGCATCTATTCACAGCCTCGGCTTTGTGCATTTGCATCAGAATTCGGAGGGAATAAGGAAAATATCGTCATCATGTGCTGTGAAGCAGCTGAGTTGTTGCGGTACGGTTATAATAAGCTTTAGATTCAGATCTGCAGAGCAGATGGTGTCATTTTGTGGCATTTAGTATATATTGTATATCCTCTGTTTGGCAGCCCAGCTCTTTTCCTTCATGTTATTTATAGCACAAATCGGTCTTCCCCTCTGTTCTTCAAGTGTGCGGCTGACCTGGACAAGCGGTTGCCGAGGCAACAGATATAATGTGTCATGACAGCATGTGGTTGCTAGGTGTGTGCTATAATAGCAGCTCAGCTAACAGAGACGGCTCAATAATTGATAGAGAGGCCGAGTGTGTGTGTGTGTGTGTCCTTCAAAAACCTTTAGCATTTGTTGCTGTCAGGTTTTCCACATTATCTACAAAATAAACACACAGGACACTTCAGAAAACTCATTTAAATCCACTCCCATGATCCACGGTTATCAAACCATGATGTGAAGACCTGCTCAGACCCTCAGAGAATCTCTCCATGCCAAGAGGCTGCCTTTCTGCCTCCATCTGGCATAGCAAGATATCACTAGCGGCACGTTTAACATTGAATGAAGTCACTCACACGACGAGTGCTGGAGTTAAATGTAGCATATGATGCGAGCGTGTGTCTGTAGTGTTAGTGAGCTGGAGTGTGGTGACCTGCTGCAGGGAACAAATCAACATCACTCACACTAGCTGTCTGTATGCTGGAGAACTGTGGATGCTGCTGATTGAAACCACTCCCTAATTCACTTGTTAATTGATATAACTTTTAGTTTTGTTATGTTTTACAAGCCAAGTGATTGGATCAAGAAAATAATATGCAGATTTACCCATAATTTGAATTGAACAAACATAGGGATGCAACTAACAATTATTTTTTTTGTCCAACAAAATGGTGAAATATGCCAATCACAACCTAAAAAGTTGCTGAAGCTGCTGACAGGCAGCACAAGCTGAAATAAATCACTTTATCATTACATTGGACTAAAGAAACCAGAAAATATTCATATTTTAAAAGATCCTTTGCAGATAATTTTAGGAGAACAACCCACAGTTAATTGGCCCCCATGGTTTTAAATGCAATAGATATGACATATGTAATTGTACCATTTCTTTTATACACTATCCCAGGTTTTTTATCATAACATCTGCATTTGTTCCAACCCTGCAGGGGTCGAGGGATTTTAAAAAAATGCTGATTAATGTTTAGTGAATGAAATAAAGAATCCAGGCCCGCCGTTCAATTACCCACAGAAACTGTCATATCAAAATAAAAACTTCCTGTCTGCAATAACTTTACCAGTCAAACTAAACAAACTCTAGCAGGCACACATAAGTTCTAATGTTCCACTAGACGACACAAGAAGCCCTGCAAAGGTGTTCTCTGAAAATACAAACAGCCTATTGCCCAAATCTCAAATCAACTAATACGATTTCTCACGCTTTCACACACACACTACACAGACTGAAGTTAACTGCAGAGGTAAATGAGTCAACATTGACAGAGACGCACAGAGGTGGACTGCTCTGTGCTCACATTAAATTACAGCCGCCTTGACACTTTCACTGAGTGGCTTTTATCGGCTCAAACAATGAATCAGGCCTGCTGGTGATTGGTTTGGGCGACCGGAAGAGGGACGGCCAGCTGAGGGACAGGGAACACTGAAACACATAGGGGGGTGGCCAGGGGTGTCCACAGGGAGGGAATCCCTCCAGATGACGTGGGAGCTCTAGTGAATCCAAACTGACAGAGGAAGAGAGAAGAAGACTGGAACTAAATGCATGAAATTTAAGTTCAATTACTGTTTATTTTCTGTTTCTATATCTCTCTAAACTGTCCCTTAATTTTGTGTTTTACCAACTACAGATTTTCTTTATTTGTGCACAATGTACTATATTAATATTAATACTCGTCTTTTGTTTTTTTTTGTTTCTTTTAGTGTCCACACTGTGATAAAAACTTCCTCAATTCCTCCTTTCTCCAGAACCACCTGCAGCGTCGCCACCCTGACGAGTACGACATCCGTAAGTCAGCCAGTCGTAAGCAGTTTAGGAGAGGGACAGAAAGAGTGTGATAAATCATTAACAAAGGTAGGAGTCAGATAAATTACCTGCAGCTGGAAGACACAACAAGCAGTTGAAGGGTAAAGTCTTGGGATGACGTATTTTGTTGTTACGTACAACTCCTTTTTTATTCCTTTTTTGCAGAGATGCGATCAGACAGCGAGAAGAAATCTCACATCGACAGCCTCAAACTGGAGATCAGCTGTCTGAAGGAGCAGATTGTTCAGCAGCAACAGACCCTGAAAGACAAAACCGCTCAAGTAAGAGCTCTCTTGTCACAACTTTATGAGTGTGTGAGAGGGGGGGAAACATTTATTTTTTATTTATTTTTTATTTCTGGTGATTTTTCAGGAGAAGGAGCAGCAGTCCATGCACAGGGAAGTGCTGAGAGAACTGGACCGCTTTAAGGCTGAGGAGATGGCCCGCATGGACCGAAAGATAGAAGACAGCAGGGACGGCATGCGCAGGGAGATGGAGTTTCTTTACTCTCGAAATATTCAGGTTCTAAATGTACGGAAAAGATACTCGCATAATCCCTTCAGTATCTTCCTAATTGTGCGTGTGTGTTTTTTTTTATTATTCACACTTTTTTTTATTGTTTCATTCATTCATAGGAAGTAAACCAGAATCAGAAGCAAGAAAAATCAGCCAGTCCTGTTCACTCACAGCCTGAGAGAGACCTGGACAACTACAAAGAAATACAGATACAAGCCATCCAAAAGCTGGAACACCAGATGAAGAAGCAGGTCTGTTTAGAAGAGATAAGACTGTTTTAAATAATGTTCTATTTAATGCAATCTAATAAAATATCCTCCTCCTAGGATAAAAAGTGGGAATCACGTCTGCAAGAAATAAAGGCGCAACACGAGTCTGAAAAGAATGAGGTATGTTGTCAGTGTTTGTTGTAAATATCACTTCATCAGTGTGTATTAAAAGTATTAAAGTATTAAAAGTAGATCTTCAGAAATTTAGAAATGTCCAGATAAAGCTGAGAGACTGTGAGATATATTTATAGGAAAGAAGAATTTGGATTAATTTTTGACAAATATTTCTCTCTGTTCATTGTACATAAGTATAGTATTTAAGTTAAGTATTTAGTTTTTTCCACACCATTCATGTTATAAAACTGAATCTTCTTGCCGTCCAGCTGCTGAACAAGCTGAGCAGAATGCAGTCGTCTGTGTCTGAGCAGCAGGAGCACAGCCAGAGCCTGCAGCAGGAGATGAGCAGGAGGCTGCAGGAGAAGGAGCAAACCATCAAGGCTCAGAGAGAGCAGGTTAACACAGTTTCACACACACACATTCATCATAGTGTGATTATACCAAGAGAGGAAGCAACATAGAGGGTCAGCCCTTGTTCAGGATTTCCTGTATTTGCTGCAGGGCCTGAAATTGTGCTGTGTTGAGATATGACGATACTGTACTTTTGACGGGGGGCTACAGTTTATGGTCCATGTGTTTCCTGGATTAGTTGAACAGAAAACAGTGTCTGAAAACTGGGGAATAATAAGTGTTTATTTTCCTCCTACAGATCAGGAATATATCCTCAAATCCACCCATCAAAGTAGTTGAAGTACCAGGTTCGTCTTTTTTAGTTTTTCCCCACTAAATTTCCATTTTCCCATCTATAAGATCCTAATGTGCTCATCTTATTTCGTGTTTCTCAGTGGTCGTCAGCACACCGGCTCCGGAACCCAAACCAAAGAGAGTTGTACTCGGTGAGTGAGTCAGAGCTGCAGCTGTCAGAATAAGAGTTAGGTTATAAAACCATTCCCCAGAGAGGCTGAGCATGTGCTTTCTTGCATGAAGGATTTAGATAATGGTGTTAATTAAGCAGTGCTGTCACCACAATCCCCCTCCTCATTTTAACGCCTATTTGATCCCTGACTTCCATTGACCTCTGACCTCGTGTGCTGTCCAATTAGAGGAGCCCGCCTCTGCTCCTAAGCTGGATCCTATACAAGAGCTGTCAGAAGAGGAGAAAGGTAAAAAAAAAAAAAACCTGAATGCTCAACCCAGCGGAGTCGCTCGACTGCATGCCGTCTGCATGGATGCATCAGTCCGTACTGAGTGGCCTTTTCCTTAATGTGTCAGAACTGAGATCATGACATGAGTGACCTCAGTGTGAGTTGCTGTCAGTTCTGATCATCACGCCCATCAGCCATCTTGTTGCTTTCTTTGTGGCAAACAGACGTTCTCCTCTTCTGCCTGCCCGCCGCACGTCACGTCCATCTACCTGACTGATCCTGGCATGATGGAGCTTGATGTGGAATTTAGCAAATGCATGCTCTTTTTATTTATTTAGATTTCATCACTGGACCCTAACTGGACGCTAATTTAAGTGATATTTCTATTCCAGACTCGAGCAGTTTCTCTGAGCAGAGGCCAGTGGAGAAGAAGCCTGATCCCGTTCCAGAAAAGAAACTGAGTCTGGCGAAGGACCCAAACTTCAAGAGAGAGATGCGACCTGGGTTTGAGCAGGCAGTCCTGGAGAAGCTGGAGGACCTGGGGGTCAAGCCTGTGAGTTCTCATACACAAAATTGACAAAAACAGAAAAATATCAACATTTTATTTGTAGGCTAAATCAGTGATTCCTAATGGAAAATCGCCTTAAATCCCTTTCTTTTACCTCCTCTCAGGACCAGAATGGTCTAAAGAACAAGGAGCTCACTTCCATCCTGGCTAAGATGCAGCAAAGGCGGGAGAGTGTTGCGAAGGGGATGCCTGACTACTGGCGCCATCGGGAGGACCTGTCGAGCTCCGTGGAGCAGAAGCTGGGGGGTCCGAGGAGAGGCAGTGACCCTGCTCCAGAGTCCCAGACCAGATCCAGACACTCAGTTCAAGGTGCTTTCCAACACTGAGTCTTTCAGATTTAGCCTTTTAACACATGAGGTCATCTTTCTAAATTCTTAGTCTGCCCACAGACCAACACTGGACAGTGTCTAATATGTAGTAAGTGGTTTTGACCATCTAACTAAGACTATCAGTCTAATCTGTGAAAGCCTCTTTCCCGCCACATAAGCTGATTTAAGCGCTGACACTGATCCACTAACTGTTGTTGTTGTTCGTGCAGTGCTGCAGATCCGGCCTCGATCCAGTAGCCTGCCCTCCAGGGCGACCCAGGTGATGTCTGGACCTGCTGTCAAACAGCCCAAGACCCCCCAGCCAGCACCGAGGACCAAGACCACCACCCAGCCCAAGACATCCACACCCAATGCAAAGACTGCTTTGAGGACCTTCACAGCCAAGTAAATCAAAACGCAAACGTGTTAAATGAGTCTTTGACCATTGAATCATAGGTTGCAAGAATCCGTCTGTAGTTGGATCACCATACTGTGTGAGTTTATGTTCTTGCTGGCGTTTAGCAGCCTCTAGCTCAGCTGCTCCTGAAGGAACACAGCAACTCCCAACACCAAGTTAATCAGTGACATTTATATCTCCCAAGTGTCTGAAACACAAAGCAATTTGCCATAATGTACTGGAAAAAAGCGACGATTGATAACCATATTAATTCAGTAATGAGAAAATGAACTCCTATTCACAAAATACGTTTTTAACGATTATGACATTGAAAAAAATGTATCATTAGGATATGCTAATTACAAGATAAGGCCTCCAGTTTATAAAACATTACAGTAAAGAAATGAACAGTAAATGGTTGTTGAATTATTATTACACACGCCGGCTCCCACAGTGTAGACAATAACTAATATAGTTAGTACACTTTTAACCTATCACAATTTTAACAGTGAGTGAAGATGATATCATGTAAAAGGGCTAAAAAAAAACCCATCATGTCTCTGTGATCGTTAAGGACGCCTCCTTTCAGTTCGGACGAGGAGTCTGAAGAGGAGGACTCGGACACAGAGGAGGAGCAGCCGCAGAAACACCAGAGGGGAAAAACACCGCAGCCCCGGCTGAACCAGGCCACCCCGCTCCAGATCAGAGCAAGCAAAGCCACTCCGGTCCAGTCCAGGCAGACTCCAGCAGCCAGGCACCCGTACTCCTCCTCCAGCACCCTGCAGTCCCGGGGGTCAGGGGTTGGTGTGACCAAGACGACAGTCACAAAGCTGGAGAGCGACGACGAGGACGAGGATGAATGGTCGGAGGTCAGCGAGCTGCAGGAGATCGACCCCAGACAGCTGCAGAGTTACAAAGACCAGAACGGCAACGTGGACAAGAGGAACCTCGGTAAAGGTAAGTTATCTGCTTTCAAAACTGCCATCAAACAATATACTGACTTATTCAATTTTTAAATAATAAAGGGGTCTTTCTTTTTGCTTTGTTGTATTGAAGGCATTTTTAATGTATTGTGTATAGGACAGGCAACTCTTCTATGGTCAGTGATTGTGAATTTTATGCTGTGAAATCAATTTATTTCTATCATGATTTCTGACATGATAAGTTGTTTTCAGCCACAGGACTTTACTTATTCAAATACAATTTGACTTGAGACTTAATTTGATTATGGCCCTCCAGGATTCAGGAAGAGGAGAAAAAAGGGAAAAAATGACAAATATGGTTCATGGGGTTTTGGGAAGTTCCCACTACTGTACTCACTACTGGTGATTGTGTAACAGAGGCTGAAAGGAAAAAATCATGCAAGTTAAGTAGCAAAGTTTAAATTGGAACAGTACCAATTATATGAAAAAAGTCATTTTGTAGCTTTAGGATTACAAACACCAGAGTCCACACAAATAGTGGAAGATGTTTCCCTCCTAAAGACAAGTATTACATTTTATTTGAAAGAAAGAATAATGAGGAAAAAGACAACCCATCATTTGGTTGTTGTTTTGTCAAAACAATTCTATTTGGAGACTTTATGTTGTGCTTCATTCCTGTGATTTGTGATTTTATTTCAGAGAACAAAATCAACGATCTAGCCAGAAAAATGGAGAAGCAGTTTGCGGAGAGGGGGGTAAAGAAACCAGCAGGGGGCGTGAGCATCTTACCGGAGAGGAAGGACGAGGTTCAGGAGCTGACGGTGAGATGATGACCTGTAGCATTACTTTCTGGATAGAAAAATCTAAAAATATACTGAATGTTTGCATTTGTTGCGACAGTACACAGATCTAGAGGAGAGCAGTGAGTGGTTGGTTTCCTCTTTAGAGGACAAACAGGAAAAGACAAAACCAGCTCAGGGCTCTGGACCCTTGAGGAAGAGCATGGACTCCCCCAGCACCAGCGTCTGGGGAACCTCCACGGGAAAAGCTCCCAAATCCGGTCAGTACTCCCAGAAATGACTCGTTGACAACTGGAGTCAAAGGTGAGATGATGTCCTGTCTATAAACACAGCTTTCTTGTTTTTTTTTAATCAGGTCTGACTGAAGCTGGAACAGGAAGCACCCTGAAGAGCAGCCTGTGCTCCCTCAGTGATATCAGTGACTCTGAAGACCTTAGCAATAATCACTACAGCTGATCAGGTGATGTAGCGCCACGTCCAGCACACACAGAGACCTCATCTGCAGTCATGAACAGCCATCTTTTATACACACATCGAGCTATAGGACGCTATAGTACAGACACCAGCACTATCTGGGAATCAGAAGACCATTTCTTCTACGTTTTAACAATAAATGAAATCCCAAATTTTCTTTTTCACTCTTCACTTTATGCCTTGTGCCAATTCTCTGCTTGCCTTCTCAGTGTTCATCATTTGTATTTTGTATAATGAAATATAAACCACACTCCAACTGAGGTACTGTATGTGTAGAAAAAATATATATAATGCCTTCATGTGTCAAATGAAGCAATGAGATGTGACTTTTGTATAGAAAATATTATTGAAAATACACAAGCAATAAAAGATTTGTGTGTGAAACACACTAATTGTTGCATAAAACTTTACCATCCTGGCTTTTTTTTGTCAATAATTAATGAGCTAGTGGATTCATATTTCCAGCCCTGCAAATGGAAAACAATCTAATATTTATTATTAGAGATAGGGAATTCTTTGTTGGCTTTATATTGTTTGTATTGATAATATTATCCAGAATTGTGATGCATATTACAAATCATCAAATGAGGAAAAAATAAAGATTTTTTTGTTAAACATAATAATAAAGGTCTGTATGAAAGACTCAGGATAAATGGAAACAAATTCTACATATACCTCCATATGATTCCATTCATTTCTAGCCACAATACACAGGGTATACTTGAACACTTTTCAGTGTGCAGATTTTATATAAATACATTTTCTTCTTTTAATTTTTATAGCAAAAACTGTGATGAGCTTGATCATCCTGCTTAGAAATATCTGTATTTTCCAAACAAAGCTTATAAAATGTGTTACTGTTCAGTGGCTCTTGACACAAACATACATACAGTTTGTAATTCAGCCAACAATGTAGTAAAACTACTGCAATAAAACTTTAAAACACATTTCTGTCTTTACAATTTTTGTGATGTCACCTTAGTTTTAAAACACTGTTTAATTTAGCCCTCTTGCCTCTTAATGAATTAAATTTACAATCTACCTTTTAATTCAATAACTAGCGAGTCCCCTTCTCTCCTGCAGCATATCACTGGCTTTAAAAATGTTCTTTAGTCATTAAATTAATAGTAACTGTCATCTGTGGTGCTGTAGCACAGCAGACATTAAATTCCTCTACAGCAATGCTTCATTCTCACTGGTTCATGAACCTGATTTGTAATACGAGACTGGGATTTTATGGGGAGCGACAGCTGTACTGACAGTTTTGTCCTCCTTAAATATCATTGGCTCATGTGCACAGAGGGTTGGCAGTGCTCATGAGGCTATTATTTAATTATAAATTAAAAAATACACAAGCAGTTGCATCAAATTTAATAATAGAAATAAACCTTTTAAAGCGCTTTTAAGTATAGAGGAAGGAGGCTTGTTAAATATAGTGGGACATTCAGAGAGTTTGCATTTCTAAAACTTACAAATTTAGAGTTTTAGTGGGACTAGATTATAATCAAAGAATGAAAAGAGAGTAGACTGTGTTTGTAATGAATTAATTTGAATGAATTCATGAAAAATGATGATAATATGTTGTGTGATTAGCATCTCAGTCACAGGAGAAGATAATGGAACCTTGGAACAACCACCCTGATGAAGGCTGGAGAGGCAAAAGGAATTTTCTGAAGAATTTTCCCTGTAAACAATTACCAAGTCATATCACATGCTGTGAATCTGTCTGGTTACAATGGAGTTAGAACAAAGCATTCAGATAAAGGAAATGGAAAAGAATAAAACAGGCAATAGAGGATCCCTGGGACATAAACAGTTATACTATATATACAATATGAACCTAAATCACAGTATATTACTTCTGTATTTGTCAGCTTTATTCCTCCACTGACACAGAATATATTTCCAGCATCATTAAAGGAGCATTTCAACAGTTTAGTGAGAATTAAATGAAAAGATTTGTTGGCACACAAACAGCTGTCTATTCAGTTTAAACCAGGAGGCAGCTTAGCTTAGCATAAAGACTGGAAACAGGGGAAACTGTTAGCCTGGCTCTGAAATTCCGGGGGGTTTATGTGCAGGAATATTTCTTGTTTGTTGACCAGAGAGTCACTGCTGATGTTCTATTTTTGGCTCAGACGAAGTCGTCCCTGCTGAAGGTCAGAGTAGTTTTCGTCGGTGCTCTGGGTGTTCGGCTCTTCCTGGCTTCATAATACAGCGGAGGCCCCAGATTAGCTCTGGACGACAAGGCTGGCAGCATGTAGGTCCGTCTGGTGCGGGCGGTGGCGTAAGTGGCTGGTCTCCGAGGTCTTTGTGAGGAGCTGGTCGTTGAGAGAAGAGGAAATCATTCTCTGGTAATCCAAAATACATTTGTCCAAAAAAAAAAAAGGGTAGTTTGAGTGATGTTTCAGAGTTTTCACCTTGATGGTAGAGCTTCTTTTCCAGAGAAGTAACTCAGCACGGTCCCAGCAGAGATGAGAAGCAAGGAGCCTCCCCAGCCTATGAAAAGTGCAGCTCCCAGCTCAAATCTGAAAATCAAATACTGCAGTTATATATATCTTTTCCTCGCAGGAAGTTTGTTGTAAATTTCATGCCAGTTCAAAAGATAAAAGTACTCACTTCTGTGCTCTGAAATTGGGATCCAAGAATTCTGTTATGACTCTGTTGGCCCACCATGTGAAGGTGATCATACCACAGAATCCTAACAGAAAATATATGCCAAAGTTAAACATCACAAGTACATATTTAACACACGCTCCTGAGAAATATCCTAAAACATTCCTACCTGAAGCCAAGTAGGTTATACCGCCTGCAAAGGTCACTCTCGCGTTGGCGATCTCTGATCCGCCGATTTTAGTGCATTTCATCCCTATGAGGGTGAGGACGCCTCCGAAGAAGCCGGTGATGACGGCGCAGACGGCCAGCGCTCTGCAGGCGTGTAGGAAAGCTGCAGGAAAAACCGGCGACACACAAACGTAACGTAAGTTTCTAAATCTTGTTTCAAAGTCCACCACTTTGGTCCAGACTGAAATATCAACACCCTGAGATTCAGGTTCCCAGAGGACTTTAATTGAACCTCTGACTTTTCCTCTAGTGCCACCATGAGGTTGACGTGTGTGGTTCAGAGTGAATTTTCCTCTTGTGATACCAGTTACCATTTTTACCATTTTTATCTCAACTTGCCAACCATTTTTTGTCACTGACCCATGTAACATTTTCCACTTATGCTGTTTTATCAGTGGTGTAATAGCCAGCATCCATCTCTTGGGAAAACTAAGTTGCCACTGTGTTCTTCGAAGGAGACGTTAGACCAAGACACAACCTGGCTAAATTCTCCATCTTGCCCTTTAATGTTGTTAAAGTGTTTTTTTAATATCGTATCTCAAAATCTACGAAATGCATTGGCACCAAATTTGGTGCAGACATTGATAGTTACCAGGTGATTTATTCTAATGACTTTGAGGTTGATATTGTACTAGTGGTAGAGATATTGAGTCAGACAAAATGATGTGTGTATGGATCGCTGTAGAGATTGGTACATTCATGGTCCCCAGAGGATGAAGTTTAATAACTGTATCCAAAACTCTAGTTTATGAGTATATACCTGTGAAACTAAGTTTATTTATTGCTATTAACTCAATGCAGCCTCACAGAGTTGTAGATTCCTAGTCTTGCTATAGAAAGGAAGGATTGTTGATCATGTACCATTAGAACATATAATGGAATTTCCATTCAGTGTTGTCTCATTAAACAGTTTAATTGTGAGGATTACTTTCTGGATAAAAGGTTTCCTACCAGGCAGGGCCAGCAAGGAGGGGTAGTCCTTACAGTCGGACACCCCCGTGGTGTCAGAGATGCAGTCCTTCCACAGGTTGGAGTAGTAGTTGGAGGTGGTCAGCACGATGCTGCCCACCTCAGAAAAAGTCCAGTACTCTATGGCCAGAGTGGAACTCACCAGGATCCATCCACACAGGCAGCAGACAAAGCAGCCGATCTCCATGTACATCACCACCGTCCTGTACTTCATGGTGAGTGTCGTTTCTCAGCCAAAAAACCAAGCGAGAAACTAACTCATGAAGTCTTTAAATTGATGTCCAGGCTGTAAATCTCCCAATGTGAAGGTTTGCACTGGGCTCTGCTGCTGCTGTGGGTGTCGGACCTGCAGGTGGATGATGATTGGCTTGTTTCTCATCTTATCTTGGAGACAGTTTTGCTCAGTAAGCATCCTTCACGTTCCCACCACTCAGGCAGCAACAATGAAAGATGACGTCGTGCTGTTTCATGCTGTCGTTGTGCAATAACTTTGAACTTTATAAACTTAATCCTTAATGAAGTTCCCTGGATTTAAACTATTTAAACAGACATATGTTTCATGGCCGATGCATGAACAAATAAATGTATGTATTATTTTTGTTAGTCAAAAAGTCATTTACAGGCAAACACGTATATTATCCTACCCGTTTATTTAAAACACTTTATTAATAGACATTTAAATTTGGGATTTTGGAGAGAACCTCAGACAATTAATGCATCATTTCCTGCTGCAGACATCATCAACTTCCGTTCAAAATCATGATTTTAAGCAATTAACAAAAAAATTAAAGCAATTAACAAATTAATTAAAGTTATGTTCTATCAATCTGATAAAAAACAATGTTATCAGAATCAGAATCACCTTTATCTGTATTTCTACAATGAGATTAGAGGTGCCACTCCTTGGTGTCTGCACAAAGATATATTAAGTATGATGAGCTGTTAAATAAATTTCCAAGTAACCAATTAGAACTTTAGGATAAAAATAGTATCTAGTATTTTATTGTTTATTTCTTCCATGTACCATGTTCCATGGAATTATCTTATACAAACCTTATGACACTGAAAGTAAAAACACATTTGCTCTTCTGTGCAAGGTTGTATTTTTTTTTTCCCCAAGTCATTTTCTGGTATTTTTTACAGTCACGATAATGAAATGTGACAAAGTTAATTGTATTTACTATGTTCCTGGTAAGACAGAAATCATGTAGGGAGATAAAGATCTAGAGATAATAACCAGTTTATCGGACAAATATGATGTGGAAAGAAATCTCTAATATATTTGTGTATATTTGAACTTAAGGCCGAGGATCTGTCATGTTACACAAGCACAACAGAACACATCATGTAGGGAGGGATCTGTTTGGAGTCATTTGACCTTTTTGAAGGTGGATACTGTCTATAGATGTATTTTTTCTCTCTCAGCACTTCTTTTCCTCCTTTAATGTCTCTGATGGAGGAATCAGCAGGAAGTCCACTACATTCAGAATGAAAAAAAAAAACATTTGTGAATATTTATCACAAATCCGCCCCCCGGTTATAGAAAGGTACAATGATACATTAACTTATTCAGGTAAATGTTATGTTAACAAACCTTTTTGGATGGATAACTCTGCAGGCGGTGGCACAGTGAAGGCCACATCCCAGTAAGATGAGCAAACCTCCAACCAGGCCAAGGTACAGGGGTGATCCAATTATATATCTAAGGAGATATCAGTGTTAATGAACTGCTCACATTTACTTATTAACAAGGGTTATTTGAACACTATGTTACCTCAGTTTTGAAGGATCTGCTTTGCTGTGTAAAACCGCTGCAGCGACTCTGTTTATGTATAAACAGTAACCGGCCACGACTGATACGCCTGCATGAGGGAAGGCCGATGACGCATGGGGAATAAAACAAGACAGACCAGTGTTGGGAGGAGCTGCTCTCACACAACCAGAGGCTCCGTAAATGCAAACAAATCCCACTCACAGCCGAGCAGATGGAAAGCAGACGCTGTTATTAACATCCGGTCTTTGCTTCTCCGGTCTCCACCGATGTGTGTGCACTCCAGTCCAAAGAAGGACAGCACCGTGGCAGTCAACCCCAGGCAGAGTCCGAGCATCAGGAGCCCCCTGACTGCCTGGATATAAGCTAGACAGTACACATATGAGAATTAACCAAAAAAAACTAATGAAGTCAATCCTGGTTAGAGCATCTGTGATCAGTTTACCCACGTTTGACTCTCCACAGCACCCCAAAGTCCACGCAGTTCACCAGAGCCGTGGAGTCTTCATAGCAGTCCCTCCACAGGTCTGACCAGTACCAGGCTGTCTCCACTACAGAGGAGCCCCCCTGACCCCCCAGCTGGGCCACCCTCCAGTGTGGAAGTACAGCAAGTGAGTGTTAACAGGGTTCCTGTGGAGTTGGAAAGACTTGGAAAAAGTCTTGAATTTTGATATATGGGTCTTAAAATGTATGCAGTATGCAACATCTCTGTCTCACATTCTCCTCAAAAGTTTAACTTGTCAACTCTGATATATTATAATATTACACGATTTTACGTTTTAACAGAAAACAGCATCTCCATGTCTGGGACCGTCTGCAAGTTACATGTTTCAGGATGAATTAATTGATGAAAAATAACTTTTCCCTTCTCTGTTTGCTCTAGTCCTTCATATTCACGAAGCATTTAATTCAAGTAGATATGTTAAGTGTTAATATCAGTTTGTCCTCTAAAACCTTTAAATCTCAAAATTAGGGTTTTGTTCACAACTCTTATGGCTTGTATGAAGAATAACATTTACTTCCACATCCAACCAGAAAGTAAAAAGCAGCAATAAATATAAATGAAGCTCGCTATATTATTCAGATTTTACTGAGTATAAGACATAAATTGCATATAAACAATGTAATATATAATGTATATATTATATATATATATATAATATGCCGCTGTCTTATCCTGTCTGTTGATTGTGAAGCTACAGCTGCAGCTATGCCAAGATAAATAACAGATAATGAGCTGTAGAGGTGCTGCTACATGTGTTTGGTTGCCAGTTCAATAAACACAGCTGTGTCTAAAAAATATGTCCTGTTTCAGAGAAACTGACACATATGGTGACATATGAATTTAGTAACTTTGAGCTAACAAGCACTAATTGATGGTCCATTAATAATTAATCATAAAAATGCATAGCAACTAAATGAATTCATGATATGTGCTGCATTAAATCTCAGGATCCATGCATTAGTTAGAAGCTTTTTACTCTCATTTTAATAAAAAAGTATCACATCAAAATAATTCATGTCATCTATTCATGTATTAATATGACTTGCACTTATATAAGAAATATCCTATTAATGAAGCATAATTTAAAAAGAGGAAAAACAGAAGCACGCTAATTATGCACATGTCGATTTTACAGATTTAACTTAAGTAAAAAATGACTTTTGGTGCATTTATGATAGTAATCAAGCTAGTCATTTACAGTAAAATGTGATTTTTTTTTTCCATCTGCAGTTTTCTGCTTACCTCCAGTGGTCCATAGCAAGGGTGCAGCCCACCGACACCCAGCCCAGTATACAGAGCAACAGGCCCAGGATCTGAACCAGTCTCCTCCACATCATTTTTAAGGACTAGATGAAATTAAGGTATGAAAAGCACACCTTAAAATACTAATTTACTAGATGTTTCTGTGATGTGGTGCTTTCTTTTATCTCACAAGCAGAGCCAGTAAAAAATGCAGTAATCAGAAATGTCTCCTTACCTTGTAAAGGAATAAGTCCACGAGTAATTCAAGAATATAAACGCCACAAGCTTTAAAAAGATTGAAGCTGTAGATTTGCAGTCCTCTTACTGCTGCTGCTGCTTATGTTTGTATGTGAAGGTTTGAATAACAGCAAAGCAGACACTGTTTACTGTCAACTACACCCAATGAAGTTGTGTTTATTGTTTAAAGGGCTACACAAAGTTATTTTATAAATGGACATGTAGCTTAATTATGATTTTTATTGGATAATATAAGTTATATCTTATGGGACATGTTGTGTAAATATGTCCCAGCAAAAACCATTACATGAACTCAGCTAAAAAGATGTTTTAAAATAATTTAAATCTTTTTTAATACAAAATACAAGCAACAAACATACATTAAACAGACATTTTATTACAGTAATTTAAATATAGGAGTTTTTGATGAAAGGTGTGGTCTCGTTCCTGGACAACGAGGACACTGTCCGGCTGCTGCTGCTGTTGCTGCTGCGGCTGCTCCTCGACCCGGACGAAGTAGACACGCTGGACCCTGAAGACAGGCCGGACCTCGACCTCGACCCTGATCTCGACCTAGACCCTGCAGACCTGGTGGTTCGCCTCGTCTTTGACGAGCGTCCAGATCTGGACGTGCGGCCAGATCCCGAGGAGATGCTGGACAGGTCAGAGCGCTGAGACTCGGACGACAGCTCAGAAATGGAGGACACTTCGGTTTTGGAGGTGATCTCTGACACTGCGGACAGAGCCGTGGTGGTGGGCTTGTCTTCCTCTGGGTCTGGAGCAGCTTTGATGGTGATTACTCTGTAGAGAGAAGCACATGTTGAGCCTGCTGAACACTCCTGTTTAGGGTCACCCAGACAATTTTTCCACTTTTAATAATAATGATAATAATAGAAAATATTATTAAATTAGCCTTCTGATGCAATGAGCAAACACATTGTTCCATTAGAACACTGGAGTGATAGTTGCTGGAAATGGGCCTCTATACACATATGTAGATATTGATGCATTTGCAGCTAGAATAGTCATTTACCACATTAGCAATGTATAGAGTGTATTTCTGATTAGTTTAAAGCTTTTCATAAAAAAATAAGGGCATTTCTAGGTGACCCCAAACTTTTGAACGGTAGTGTACTTAACAATTGATTTTGCTTTTACACATGAGCAGTCCAAGTCCAAATCGTCTCAATGCAACAACAAACACTTGATTGTTGCTGCAAATGACATGTTGCAAGGGTTGAACCACAAGTGTAAAGTTATGGGCTGTAAAGAACAAGCAGGTCAACAGATTTCTGTTCTCTGAGTGCCTTCTAGTGTTGAAATTGATGCATAGCCTGCATTTTTTCTGCCCTTTTTAGTCCTGAAGGCTCTGTATTTATTGAGGATGTAGAGGTTAGAGTCGCACCCCCCTCCCAACATGAGCCCATACTCACGTGTGCTGGTCTCCACAGAGCGGCCGACACACTGACCACAGATAGAAGAAACCGCCAGTCATGGTGAAGACTGAGCCGACCCAGCCGAGGAACAGCGGCGTCCCGAGGTCATACCTGTAGGTGTAAAAACGAGAGGCTGTGAGATAAAGAGTTTTTTCTAGCACGTTATGTGTGCAAGGTGTAAACCCGTCAACTTACTGCAGTCCATCGAAGTCACTGTACTGTCCTGAGACATACTCGGCGTAAACAGCATACCCACATGTGGATAGCAAACCTGAAGACAAATAATATCGTGAGAAAGAGGAAAAGCTCAAGCTTTGCTTTAATTTTGTGGCTACTGATAATGTAGCATCTATTAACTTTGTAATGATTAAATAAATGAGGGGCCACACAGTCATTAAAATGATAGACAAGCTACAAAAAATGTTGGTTGTTATTTAACCTCCATGCCCCCTTAAAGACATCGTCTATTCACTGAAAATTTGGTGTTTTAATGTGATTTTCATACAAATCCAACCTCAGGTTGAAGGTAATTGTGCTGGAAGTTACAAATAAATTAAAGGGGAATCCTGCCATAGTTAATTGTAGATCATTATCAGAGTGTGTAATTTGCAAAAAAGAAGATTTACTCAGATTTACACTGAGAAATAACATATTTTTAAAGGATATGCTGAATTACTGTACTTTCTACTCCATTATATTTATTTGAAATTTCGCACAAAATTATATATACATATAATATATACACATAAACATAAAAAATCCAATATATATTAAGATTTTTTGCCTTTCCCATGTGTGTAATTGCTCCTTGTCATGTTACAGATGTTTGAGTTGTTCAAAGTTACACCAAATTCAATATTTTGAGAGAAAAATCAGGAAAAACTCAATTCCTTTACAGTTTTCTGCAAAACCAGAACAAAAATCAATGGCTTTAGAAGGATTTTGTTAAGTTATTACTTAAAAAAAAGCATTGTGGTGTTCAGAGGCCTGGTTGGATGATCTAAATTGTCTTGTGCAAATCATTTAGAAATGAAGCGTTTTATAAAACGAGACATTTACCGCTGATTATGTGACACCATCCACCGCTGTAGATTTTCTTGTACTTGGACCGGTCTTTTCCTCCGATGAAGGTGCACTCCATCCCCAGCAGACTCAGGACAAACCCCAGCATGCCCAGGGAGAGAGCTCCCATCAGCAGCCCGCGGACTATCTGGATGTGGCCTGGAGTCACACAGCAAGACACAAGCAGACTTTATTGAGAATCAGGACTTCAGTGAGATGCCAGGGTTTCGTAGATTCGTTACTTACCCTCCACAGACGTCAGCATGGGGAAATCGTAACAGTTGCTGACAGCGGTCGAGTCTGTAAAACAGGATCTCCACAGGCTGGACCAGTACCAGGCCACCGTGATGATGGAGGAGCCCCCCATGCCGCCGATGGAGGTGATCTTCCAGCCCTCCATGGCCATGGTGCAGGCCACGAAAATCCAGCCCATCACCGTCATCAGGAAACCCCAGATCTGGACCACGCGGATCCGCATTTCCAGGCCTCTCGTGAGTAGATTTCCGATCCGGAAAGCGTTCTGTTATATTCTCTCGAGCCTGGACATTTATCTCTCTTTTCTTTTCAACAGCATCAGGCAGGAGCCTCCTCAGCTGCTGTTGTGAGAACAGGAGGACGAGGCGGAGGTGCTGCTGTTTGCCACGTATTATTATTATCTGTGCATGTGGGTGAGAGACAACAGTCCTTCAGGTTCCCATGGGCCACAGATGACTGCTGTCAAGGTAAAAATCTAAACTGAGAGTGCTCACCTAAGCAAGTATCTCAAATTACTCAAGACTTCATGCCCTCATCAGACTCTCCTGGCTTTTCCTTTCTAAATATCCATAAAGATCTATAAAGATCTGCTTGCAGACATCACAGTCGTGTAATTTTCATGGTTTATGGTTCACTTATCACATCTTAATATATTTAAACTGTTTATTATTATCATTATTATTATTATTATTTAACCCTTCCTTAAATTTTGCACCTTTTCAGCACCTTCAGGACAAAAATGTCCACACAAAACATCATAAATCAATATTTTTATGCTTTTTTTATTATTAATCTCTTAAACAACTTCTTTCCTGCTAAAATCTACAGGATTTTAACCCTTTAAATGTCAGTTTATCTATTTTAATTATTTCATTATTTTTTGCAAAAAAAACACACACAAAAACATACTATTTTCCATATAATAAGGCAGGAGAATGGGACTTTGGTGGTGATTAGAGCATTGATTTGATTGCATTCGTATTTTTTCAGTGTTCGGTGTATATTTCTGCATTAATGACCTTTACATGTTCCATAAAATATTAATAACACTGCTGCTGGGACATAAGCTGCTTGAAGCATTATTCCTGACTTTGCCTCAGGCTTTAAGCTGGTTATTAGTAATTTTACCAAGACCTTACTGTACTGTGGGTCTCATAATTACAGCATGTGCTGTTATAATTAGAGATAATTCTGAGGTAATGAGAGTTACGGGGAGTGATGAATGCAGGGATGAAAGAGCTCCTCTTTGTCTCCAAGTCCTCTCGGCTTATGACAAAGTTATTGGTCGTGGTAGAGAGATATTGGAAATGGTGGACTGCTGGGAAACCTTAATTTGTTATTAGCACGGTACTACAAAAAAAATGCATCTTAATACAGGAGAAAAGAATGTGACCTGTACTGATCAGGTTTCAAAGTAGCTGTAGGATAGCCAAGAAAATAGCATGACAAGTCATAGATGTGAGTAAAATCCCTGTTTGGTAAAATACCTGGTTTCAAAGGAAGCATTTTAACCATTGAATTGTGTAGTTTCCTCACATCTGTCAACCCTTACATGTGCATTAATACTGCTCTCTGGTGGTTTGATTGTATTATTGCCTTCACTCTATACTCTAAGCTCAAGTTCAGGGATGTGAGTCCCTAATGTGATTACTCCTCCTCCTTATATGGTTTTATTTGAATCATTTCTAGCCCTGCGTAGCTCTAGAAATGGATATGATGGCTGATCATATCACATAAACTGTACATTTTCAGAATTTCACAGTTCAAAGAGGATGAATCCCAAAGCTGTCGGTGATCTCCTGACTTATCCTGCCACCCATGGATGAGTTAAACCACTCAAATATTAGATGGAGTTCTCAGTTTACTTTCTTTCAACATGAAATAATTTGAAGCTAGGAGCAGTTTGGTGCATCAGATCTGCGGTAATATCTCTATATGTACTGCAGAAAGTAGACGATACAATACCACCATTCTGCAGAGCCGGGGACACCTGACACTTGTTTACGGATGCAAGGCGGCGGAAAGCCGAGGCCGAGCGCTCGCTGCCAGCTGGTTCAAGTATCCAAACCCTGGGCCAAGAGGTTTTGCGTAACATAGCCCGGGGTTCCTATTGATAATAATAATTCCAAGGTGGAGATGGATGGCTGATAGGAGGAGAAACCTCCGGTCGGTCCTCCAGATCAGCATAACCATCTCTGGGGTCACATGTGACCCTGTGACCCACAGAGGTCAGATCAGTCCAGACCAAGAAAACGACAAAAGCCTTTGTGTGATCCGTCTATAAAATATGAACTGATGCAACTTTCATCTGAAGCTTTAAAACAGCAGAAGGATGTTAACGGGAATTATATCGCGTGTATAAAATAACTTTCACATTTACACAAATGTGCTTCTAAAACAGCAAATGAAGATTATGTCAGTCAGGACAGGTAGTGAAGGCCAACTTATTGAAGGTGACCGCAGAGTTTGAACAGTGTTTTGTGCCAAATCAAATTTCCTGCCCTAAAAAAAGAGAAAAAAACGCTGTACTGTTTTGTTTTGTTTTTAAAGTGAGCTCTTAAAATCAATAAAATATGTAAAATGCCACTTTAATTATACTCTGCAGCATTTATTTTGATAGTCCAGGCAGAAAAGTTCATAAAATGAATTGCTCCTTAGCTTTTACTGGTGAAATAGTTTCCCGTCACCATAAACTAATCGTGATAAGTTCCACGATCATCTCGTGTAACGACCAGATAGAAGAGTCTTTTTTACACGTAGGCGTTTCTTCCAAACTGCCTCGACGGCTCCCGCGTCTCCTTGTGGAGGCTGTCGGCCGTCTTGCTGGGTTTGTTGCGTGTCGTCACAAAAGATGCGGCTCCGCTGTAGGAGTATCCAGCTCTGCAAAAAAAAGAAACAGGAAATGAAGGGATAGAAAACGACAAGTCAAATCCAATCACTGTTTTCTCTTAATATGTGTAGTTTCTGGTGGAGGATGCAGTTAATGCAGATGCAGTTCTTCCATCCAATAGTTGCTGGAATATTCCGGTCACTAAAAGAGAAGGCTTGCTTCCCTATAGGCGCCTCTATCAAGGTGACTTTCACATTGAAAAGGTTCCTTATTACTCGACTGTAACAAAGGAAACATTCAGTCGTCCACTAATCAGAATGACGATCGTACAATTTGCCCAGTAGGTTCAGCAATTATGAGACAAGATGTTGAGAGAGATTACTGGATGCTTTAGACTTTAACCATCTCTCCATAGCGGTTAAAGTAATTACTTAAATTGCTTGATTGAGTTAGCGAATCTTCACTTTAGAGTCCGTCCAAGTCTGATCTCTCCAAAGCCATTGTGGCCGTTGACAGATGCAGGATCGCATGTTGGAAGAAGTGAGCCACTTGCCTGATACTGAAGCCTTCGGACAGAGAGAGACAGAAGACAAGTCCCCCGAGGATACACAGCACAGATCCAGCCCAGCCGATGAAGAGAGCCGCTCCCAGCTCAAACCTGCAGGGTTACATGATTGGACTTCCTTTAATCTGATTGTGCTTTTTAATATGTTTTTTTAATCCTGAATACTTACTTCTGAGCAACAAAGAGGGGGTCAAAGAAGTCCGTTGTGATCCTGTGAGCATATATAGAGCAGGCGGTCATGCAGCAGAGACCTGGAGAGAGAAATAAGCAGATTTCTGATTCAACTTCTGACTAATGTAACACAATAGAACAAGAGAAAAAAATAAAAGACCACTTCTAAATGATCAGTTTTTCTGATAATTACTTAGAGATGCTGATTTCAGAAGGAAAAATACAGGGGTCTCTTATTTTTTCCAGAGCTGTATCTTCAACGCAGTTTTTTTTACCGCTGAGGATGAAGTGGAAGCCCGAGAGAACGGTCAGACGAGCTTTGGTGGTGTCCGAGCCTCCGATTTTCGTGCACTTCATTCCTATTAAAGCGAAGATGGCACCAAAGAAACCCAGACACACAGCGGTGATCATCAGACCCCGACACACCTGGATGTAGGCTTCACGATAGGAACAGAGAAGAGGGAAAGAGAGAAAGTTAAATTAATGCTTCTCAGGTTCGCTTAGTCATGCGTCGCTTTTTACACTTTGTTTTTTATAAACACTGCAGAATTATGTTGCTGCAACATTGTGGCATCAGTGGCGAGAAACCTGCTCAACATTAAATCGTAATTGAAGTACTTATGAATATCATTTGGTTTTTGCAGAGTCTGCTGCTAAATTTCAACACTGTTCCCAAAAGTTTTTAGAGGCCATTGAAAAGTGAAAGAATCCAATACGTCGACATGTTTTGACGGCAAGTATATGAGGTATTTCACTCATTTTAATAGTCCCCTTCCAGATAAAAACATGTTTTTCTTCTTGTTATTTCAGTTGGATGTTTGAGCTTCACTGAGCAGGATGATGTATGTGTAGTTTGACACTAGAATGCTGTTTTCACATTCATCTGCTACAGGGAGAACCTGTCTCTGTACATGTAAATACAAGAAGGATTTTGTGTCACAACAAGTCTGCAAGACAGTCACGGTCCAGGGTCAACTTTAAAAGAGAACAATGGCTGAAGTCTAAATTTGATTGATTAATGATTAAAATGATTTATCAATCAATTAGACAATCGATTAATGTGCACATGGAGACATAAATAATCCAATAATTCCTGGAACAAACGCTTGTATCGGCTTTTTTCCTGATTTGGGTCAGATTGGTATGTTTTAAGTTTTAAATAAAATATTTTTATATGTAGTACAACACAATGTTAGATTTGTTTTTTGTAATATTCTAACTATATTTGATCAATAACAGAAATATGAACTGATTCTGACATTTCTGTAGTCACCGCACATGTTGTGGATTTCTTTTGATACCAGGTTTAAGTCCATATTTATTATCATTTACAGAAATGTATGTATATATATATATATATAAAACTGGAAAATAGGCCTTGGGCTTAAGTGGATAATCATCTGATGATCCCTCACAGTTAGTTTAAGACCACCTGGAGGGTCCTGACCCCCAGATTAAACATGCTAGAAAATGATTTGAGTTTTAAGGAGTTGAAATGTGTCCTTTCGCAAGAGAATTGGGAAATCTATGAGAAGCTGTCGGAAACATCTGCATCCTTTCCTTATTGCTGCTAGTGAGTAGTGGAAAGTGAGAAGTGACCTCTGCGTGACTGTCTGACTTTCTCAGATTGCCTCACTCGGACACATGAGGAGGTTGTATCAGCCTCTGTTGAAATATGCCTCTGTCGGCCTTTAGCTTTAAATGTGGTGGTTGTCTGTGGCCTGAAGCCAGAGTCAGAAAAGGAAATATCGAGTTCCTAATGCGTTTGTTTACAATGAGAGTCATTCATCCAAAGACAACAGGTGTTTCAGATTTTGGGCATCGGTTGGCTCAGACGGATATTTGCAAGCTGCAGAAATACAGGAAGGCAGATGCACCTCAGGAAGACAGATGCACCTCAGGAAGACTACAGCAACCCCAGTCATTGTCATGAACTCACCATCCAGGGCCAGCATGGAGGGAAAGTCCTTGCAGTTGGACACGCCGGTGGAATCGGTCACGCAGGTCTTCCAAAGGTTGGACCAGAAGGTTGCCGTGGTGATGACCGTCCCGTCCACGGAGGACACCTTCCAGTAGTCGGTCGGCAGCGTCGATGACACCAGGATCCAGCCCGAGATGCTCAGGATGAAGGCGACGATCTCTGTTGCCATGTTACCCATTTTTTCCCTCTGGCGTGGAGGATTTTTGGAAGGAACAGTGTTTTTTTTCCCTTTAGAAGTGACAGAGGAGGTGGGAGGGTCGGTGCGGGATGGGTGCGTCAGCGCTGGCACTTCTGCAGATTTTCTGCTTCTCCTTCACCTGCTCAGCTGAGGACCTACGAGTACTTCATTCACTGAATAACGACTGGTATAATGTGTTTGTGTGCGATGGTGGCGGCTGCAGCACAGACGGGGGGTGGCGGGGGGGGGCACACTACCCATCACTCCACACAGCAGGAAGAGGGTCTGCAAGCGGATCTGCAGGGGAAGGAATTAATTGAAAGGATCTGAAAAGTCTCTGACAAGAGAAGGAACACAAAGATGAGGTTGTCTAGGAGACACTTGCGCGGTGGATCGATCGAACGAATGGCAAAGTATATTCTAAATTCCATCTGGAGAAACAGTTGATTTCATAAGCTGCACCAGAGTTTGGCAGTAAGTCCTCATTAATTAGAGAAACAACAGTATCTAAAAGCAGTGCCACTAGCTGGAATATCATTTTATTCCAGCTTCAGTTTGATCTGCAGTTGTATTGCAAGGTTATGTCTCCATCTAGTAGCAGAAAGGAGGAACTGTTCCATTAATTCCCTCTTTCTCAGAACAGCCCTCTGAAAATAAAATGAGACGTGTTTATTTGAATTTATTCTTAAATGTATTCTAAAATAAAAAATATTCATATGTAGCTACAATATATTTCATGTAGTAATACATACTCTCTTTACACCCTGTTTTCAATGCATTTAAAAAATATATTCTAATGGATCAACCAATAATTTGACATCTGAAAACCAGGTTAGAATATTCTTACTGCACTGACAGACATTGCGATGTTTAGGTTGTTAATACTTGGTGGTATTTCAGTTAAAACTGCAATAAACAGTATAAAGTGTAAACTGCATGTATCATTCTAGCATTTTCATAACTGTTCATACAATCCATCGTTGTCCTAATTCTGTTTGTTTTTTTTATCTTATCATTTTTATTCTGTTCTGTGCTGGTGCCATTGTTCTTTTAACAGTACACACTGTGGTTGCGTTGTCCTGGCTCGGCTGTTACTGTTGGACATTAAGATTTAAATGAACCATGAATAAAGAGTAAAATGACCGTAAAAGATAAATGAAGGTGGTATTACAGTATGAAACGTGTAATTACAGATGGAGACTTCCTGTGTTGTCTCAGCTCATTTCCAGGGCAGGATTGAACTTTGAGCGAAGAGTTCAAATGTGGAGGAGGGAGTGAAAGGGTGATGGGAAGAGGAAAACATGTCTTAAAATGCATGTTAAATCATTGAAAGACAGATATAATTAGTCATCAATTGACAAGAAAACAATGCTCTTCCCAGAACGAAGCAGAGCCGGGTACTAATTAAATGAATTCCTAATCTAAACACACATCACAGTTGTGGGTCACCCAGTTTTATTGCAGAGCTGTTCTAAACGAGGCTTTGATGTAATCTGTTTGTAAAGAAAGGGATTATTCATGGGGCAAATAAGCCTTTTGATTGGAGCTGCCAATGCTAACCTTGATCCGCGAATGGTTTCCGGGGTCATAAAACACGTAGAGGTATATATGTTTTTTTTCGTCAGCATTCCAGGAAAACTAAACACAGGTGTTTTACTGCCGGTGACTCTGCAAGAAAACCATTGTTGCGGAAACCTCTTGATAGTTGAAGCCTCACGTTTCCAAGGCCGCTGTTGCTGAGCAATCCCAGCAGGGACCCTAATCCCACATGAAAGGGAGGCAGCTGGAACAGACTGTTATCTCTCTACACCTGTTAATTACATTAACAACATGAATATGACTTTTTTTTTTGTCATGTTGACCCTTCCATTGAAAGGTAAAACACTGATGACTCACCAGCAGCGATCATTCTTATTCGCCGCTGTAACGTCTCTGTAGAAATAAAATTAACGAGCCTCTCCTTTTGATTTGAATGGCGAGGGCCTTGTTGTGACATCACAACTTCACAGGTAACCCGACTGCTCATTTAAAGGCACAGTTTCTAATGCTAATTCTTGATGCTGTCTCATCGTCTCACTGCTTTGCGTTTACATTTCCTGTTTCTACATAGTGCTGCTTATACCGGCTTTATCATGCCCTTAAATCTTCCTAATTGTAATAAAGATAAAAACAAAGCCTGGGTGGCATTCTTCTGTATTTGTTCATCGCAGGAGAACAGAACAGGCTGATCACACCTCCTGGGACAGAGAACCAACACTTCGTTCTCATGCTGTCTGAGCATGGGAAAGAAGTGTTGATCCCCTGCAGATGAATGTTATTGGGCTGAGTTCAGCTGATTGTATTAATCTCCTGCTGGCTTTTTCTTTTTCTTGAGTCCTGTTCCCAGCCGGCACTAGCTAAACATCAACAGGGGGGGATGACATGCCTGGTGTGAAGGCCAGAACCGCGCCAGGCTTGTTTCCTTAAACACAGAAACAGGAGAAGTGTGCCGTTTGAGTTTTGAGCAGGAGGAGAGGAGGGAGGTTTTATTGACTTTCTACTCGCTCGCACGTCGGTGCAGGAAACACCTGTTGTGCGTTGGAGGGGATCTGTCATCTGCAGGCCTCTCTTTCTTTATCTGACATCCGATTTGCGCATGTGCATCTCGTGTCTGTGTTTGTGTGAGGGACAATCAATGAGGGGCAAGAGGGGCAAGCAAACAGTATTTGAATTGAAAGGAACTTGCATGCATTTTTTTTTCTCTGCCCTGGAAAAAAGTTTGATTAAGAAAACTGAATTCTCCTTGAATCTGCTTCAAATGAAGTCTTGCATGTTATAACTGGAGCTGAACAATTCCTCTTATCATCAGTGACACATTTTACAGGCATATCAACATGAGATAACCCCTCTGCCTCGTCAACATGACTCTACAATTTTAAGTGGGTTTTTGTGTGTTTAAATAGAGAGACAGACAGAAAAAAGGCACTCAGACACATTATGTTATTCTGAGGGGATTTACTTATGACAGACAATAAAGGAAGTTCATTTTCATTTTTACTTTGCATACTGTGAAAGTATGAAACTCTATTTAAACAGCAGAAAAAATAAAAATACAGTGTGTATATATATATATATATATATATATATATATATATATATATATATATATATATATATATATACACTATATACTATGAGTCAGTGGTAGTAATACACCCTTTAAAGTATATTGGCTCTAAGATGATGAGATAAGATAATACTTTAATATTCCCACAACACGGAAATTGCAGTGACATAAAATGACCGTCAATAAAAAACAATGTAGCAATAATAGGAAAATATAAACAAATATACATGTTAATACACACATTAATATAAGGTTATAATAATATAATGCCAAGTATTAAAACATTTTTAATATTAAGAGACGCACTATTTATCAATGTTTTGTTGTTATATCCACCTTTACCCAAAATATTAATTATATATTTCCCACATTCCACATTATTTTGTAATCTGTTCCTGTAAATCTCGCCGTGTCCTGATTGTAAATCCAGCACACGCCTCAGGATACAGCACTACCTCAAATAAATGGAGTTATGTGTGGATGAGGAGATGAGCCAATAGTTTATACCAGCGATGTTCTCAGCCAATCACGTGCGCGCACAGCTGAACGATGCATCCGGGTGGCGCTGGTTTCAGCCAATCAGGTGTCAGGTGGGCGGGTCCAGTCAAGGTGGTTCCTTAATCACTAGTGTTAGCTGCTGTGGGGCACCGAGGGATATTTAACACCTTGAGGGCGCAGACCTCCGCGTGACATGTCCGAGCGGCGGAGGAACGCCACATAGCCTGGTGGAGAACTTACCGGCAACCGGGGGGGGAAAGAGAGAAAGTTGAAGGGAAACAACCGTGCGAGTGCGGAAGACAATGGAAGAAGTCACTAAAGATGCCAAGACCAACCCGGCAGCGACCGCGGGGCTTTTGTCCAAACTATTTTTTTGGTAAGTCGGCGAAAAAATGCCGGTTGGTAAATGACGTTAACGGACGTTAGCGGGGGATTTAAAAAAATGATGAAACGTGCCTCTCACGCGCCGGCGGTTTTTTGTTTTTTTTTTTTAAACGAATAACGTTTCGAAACTCCAGTTAACTCTAACATACGAACCGAAAGCTGTTAGAAAGACGCGTAACGTTACGCATCATTTCACGAGAACACCGAAATTAAAGAGAGTCCGCCTGAAACTCTGTATGATTAAGTTATTTTCCCGTTAAATCAGTTCTTCAGTTGCTCAAGTGTACCGGGAAGTTGGACACGTGCAGCATTTAATATGTCTCTTATACACAGAACCGACGGCGTAACTTTGGTTTGGGGAGTTAGCGGCCCGGGGATCATAGAGAGCTGTAATACCTGGTTTCACCTGCGCTATAGTGAACCAGAAGTGGGGGCGCTGTTGAGCAGTTGAATCTGAAAATTAACAAGATTTTGACGCACACGCGAGATGAAAACCCTTTTTTTTTATCCAAACACATGCAATGTTGAAGAAAGCTAACACCCCGTTAACACGGAAAACAATAATAGCTTTCTGGTAAACGCTGTCGTTTAATGATAAATACACGTGAAGAAACGAAGGGGTGAAATGTAAGGCGCTCATTCCTCATTTTTGGGAGACGGAACTGAGACTCGCCAGAGTGCATAGCCTGGAGAGTCTGACATGAGAAATGCAATATGAATCCTATTTCATGCATTTTACATTACAATATATGAGATAATTATGTTGGCTATCATGCCAAATTCTGCCAAAATATCCAGGACTTTGCTAATAAAAACAAAAAAAGATGCAAAAGATGCTATACTATGAAGAACATGACTGATATCTATGATGCAATATTGTGTCATTATACATAAATGGTGTCTTATGACTTCACCCACAACAACTGAAAGAAATGTCAGCCATTTTTTTTAAGTTGAACAAAACCAGTTTTACAGTATAGTCTTTCAGAATGTGAGCTGTCAGTCCCTCACACAGCGTTTAGCATTTCATGAAGAATATTTAAAGAGCTAAAAGTGACATCAGAAATGCGCAGTTTGTTCATATTACTACAGCGAATAAGGGTTGGCATCAACCAGTACTGCTCTCTCACCCCACTGTGTAGCGTTGATAACAATCTGGATTAATTAATGAATTAATGCCCTGTCTCCTCCTCTCTAAATACTCTTCCTGTTTGTTTTTCCTCCTTCAGGTGGCTCAATCCTTTGTTCAGCATCGGATACAAACGGAAGCTGGAGGAAGATGACATGTATGAGGTGCTGGCGGAGGACAGGTCGCAGAGTCTGGGACAAGAGCTGCAGAGGTACAGGAGCAGAAGTTACGCTTTTGCAAAAACAAACATCGAACAAAGAGCTTGGATATATATTTTGGCAATAAACCTTATTTCTTTGGAAAGCTGTTTTTTTTTTCTTTTGAAATGGTACAAGCATTTGTGGGATGGGCAGTCAAAATTGTCAAATTCTCCCTGCAAATCCAAGGAAGAAACAAGACATATCTACAATTTTAAAACTTATTCGTTTAACAGTCAGCAGCCTCAGTAGTCTGCCTGTAACTCCTCCTCATGCTGGTCATCAGCCTGTATTTGTTGCTCAATTTAGCACAAACAAAATGGTTAATTTGGTTAAGGTCAGAACTATTAGCACCACCGGATTCTGAAGGTGGTTTCTGATAAAAGTGGTGTCAAACTCAAATAACACCTACACATTTCTCCCCACCTTTCTATGTAGAAAAGAAATAATTTATAAATATTTACAAAAAGTCCACTGAGGCATGCATTGCAATTCAAAACATTTATAGTCACTGAACAATATTTACTTTAACAAGTAGATACAGCTCCAAAAACGCAAACCATATACAAAACTATAAATACTTTGATAATATCCTAAGTTGAAGCCTAGTTTTCCACACTCCTAATTCCTTACAGAGTCACCTCCTCACACGCTCGGATTCAGGTGCACTTCATGATACTAGAATCTCAAAACGAGTCTACAGCAGAATAAGCTGTTTTGCATTTTGCATTGTGCAAAAACATGCAGCCCATTCAGCTGTGCTGCTCATCTGATAAATGCATGTTCCTTACAAATTGTGCACCATTTACAAGGGCATTAAACAGGCTTTTCATCACTATAATATTGCCAAGAAGCATTCTTCTAATTGAGAAACAATCTATTAAACACACATTTTTAGTTAAAAGTTTATTTACGCAATGAGATTTTTTAAATATTTAATTATTAGTCATGAAAATGCTGCTAAAGTTATGTATGCCACAGCATTATGTAGGCTTTACACTAACCAACTAAAAGCAGCAGAAGAAGGTTGTGTTGAAAGGTCAAATTTTATCTTGTCTCGTCAGCTCGTGTATCATAAAAATCTACCAGTTTTTCAGTGTAAATTATGACATGAGTGAAGTCTTCACGTGCAATTTGATGCCGTTTTTATTGGTATTTATGATAATTACCATAGGACGTGAAGGCACAATAAATTCATCCAATTGCTCTAAGTGGCTCAGGTTTTCCCGCCTACTGAATGCATTTCCATAAACATCCAAGTTCCTGTGTCTTGCTTGCCATCTGCTAATTAAAGTACATTATTACTGAGTCTAAGCAGTATTTATATATTATATTACCCAATAGACTAAAGAATCAGTCTTAAATATCAATACCAACGTCGGAGGGGAGCATTTTTTTCACTTAAGTTTTTCTTCAGGGGATAAATTGGTGGATCCATTGGTGGATATTTTATCTCCGCTGCAAATACCTTAATGCCGAGCCACTTTCCATTCACAGCCACTGACATTAAATTTTGATGGGTCAAAACCAATCTAGAGATGTGACTTCATCGGTAAATCCTTTTGTCTGTTCACATATTAATGTTGTAGATAGCGAAAGAAGACCTGCTGGTTTAGACCAACATCCCTAAAAGGGACCATTAGTTGTTTGATCTGCTTATCTTTCAGGTCTTATCTTTGAGAGTTAGGATTTTTCTGCCATCCCTTTAGAGGGGATCGCGATCCCTAGGTTGGAGAACACAATCAGGTGTAAGGTTCAATGTTGAAATGGCTCTTGTGATGTCACAACCTCAACCTGTCACCTGCCTCTTAAACTGCTATTCCAAAACAGAATGTTTGCCATAAGATAACTTGTAGTCCTAGATTTCCAAGTTGTAAAATCCAACGTTATTAGGAATCTGTCAAGAAAGTTGAAATGTTTAACGATGATACTCCAGAAGTATGTCTGGTTAATGAGTGAGTGTTTAGAAGTTACCATTGACTTACTAAATCCCTGCTTTTCACAACATGCATAGGCTGAAACAGGGGAAAAAACTAAACTAACTTCTAAACACAAACGCCCACTTTAATGACCCTTCGCAAACTCTGAGTCTGGTTGTGTTCTGTAGAGAAGAGAGGTTTGTTATTCGATGTTGAGGCGGACGTGACAGGCGGCAGCTATTGATTGGAGTTATTTTTGTGGTCTCTGCACCGAGGAGGTTCTTCAGTATTAAAGTAACTGCTTATTGTCATCCGTGTCATTTCCGATGAAATCTGAATTTGTCAGTGGCTCACAGCATGAAATCCTGCTGCGGTGTTTTAGTCACGACTATTTGCATTTAAAGCTTACTTCTGAACTGCTCTATTGACGAAGCGAAACAAGCTGTGTAATTTTTCCAGTATAATCTATGCAACATTTAACGACTGTGCAAAGTTTGCTGCATTATTTCTGTGGCAGTTTTTATTTATTTTATGATTCAAGTCTTGTGTTTGACCTCAGGACAGACTTGAGCTTAATTTTATACTTTATTCTATACTATAGGCCTCATTTCTGTCAGCAACAGCTAAAGTGTCAAGTGTCTTTGGTAAAACCAGCTGATTTTTTTTTTAATAGAATATTTCCCAGCCGTACCCCTTTTATGCATGTGTATCTTTTTATTGATCCAATATCCTGAAGCAACTACTAAGATGTTGGAACCTAATATCTGTTTGTCTCAAAGTCTGAAACACACTTTTGTCAGCAAATAGCTTTGCTCTGCTTTTAAAAATATGTTTACAGTCATGAAAGTGCTTCAACTTTGTTGTTATAAACCAATAATATGTTACATCAAGGCCTTGGGGGATCATTCTGCTACTTCTGCAGCTGGCAATAGTCGTCATTAGCAACCAAGACTAACTGTGAACATGAAAATATAATTATCATTACAAGTTGTGACTTGCCTGTGACCAGTCACGCTCCCTCTGACCTGTCATGTACAGTCTTTATTATTGCAGTCGTTGCAATTAAGTGAAAGGGAAGCCTTTCTTTAATGAGAAATTATCTGGTTTGATCTCTGCTTTACAGGCGAGTCCTGACTCATCCGGATGCACGGCTCCACTTCTCATCTCCCACTCTCTCACTCACACTCACATAACAAATGCACCAAGTAACAAGGCAACTTTCTGTGACAGACACTGGGATCACGAGGTCCAGAAGGCGACCAAAGAGCTGCGCACACCTAGACTCAACAAAGTAATCATCAAGTGCTACTGGAAATCATATGCAGTGCTGGGTTTTTTTACGCTAATCGAGGTCAGTGTCTCTAGTTCTCAAATGTTTTTTCATGCAGTTGAAAATCTTTTCAAATCGTATTAACGCAAGCGTCCCTCCTGTTCTTCCCGCGCATCAGGAGGCCATTAAAGTGATCCAGCCGGTCGTCTTGGGGAAGGTGATTCGTTACTTTGAGACTTACGATCCCGACAACTTGACGGCTCTGTACGAAACTCTGGGCTACGCAGCGGGGCTGTCCATGTGCACCATCGGCCTGGCGGTGATCCACCACCTCTACTTTTACCACGTCCAGAGAGCGGGCATGAAGATCCGAGTAGCCATGTGTCACATGATATACAAAAAGGTCAGTGAAAAGCGAGGGCACCTGAAGGAGATCATAATATTTCTGCTTGATTGTCATTGGTCACTGCTCAGTTTACATGTGATGAAGACCACTCCTGCATTCTTGCTTGGTGCAGTCTGCCAAGTTCTGTCATTTAATCTTTTAAGAGCTGGCACAAAAGCAGGAGAACATTAATTACCTTTGGATTCCACAGAAAAGCCCTGAAACTAACTGCTGGTTCATTAGTGTTTCATACCTCTTTTATCTGCACCTATTTGTGTGAAAGGCTGCTTCAGACACTTCATATACTGGAAAGGTGTTTTTTTGCAGATTTGTGTACGTTTGATACTCATTGCTATGAAGGCCTTTGCCCATAAGTGTTTAGTTGCTTCACTGACTATTTTTCCTGTTTTTTTTTTCTAGTCTCTGTGTCTCAGCAGTTCGGCCATGGGAAAGACAACAACAGGCCAGATCGTCAACCTGCTTTCCAATGACGTTAACAAGTTTGACGACGTATGTGAAATTTAAGGCTTGAAGTAACTTTTTTAACACACTTGATTATTTACAATAGCAGCAAACAGTGTGTGTGTGTGTCTGTGTTGGTTTGCAACAAACAAGAATTTGAACTTGAGGATCAGTTTAACTCATTAAAAGGCTGCAACTGCACTTTTCCTTTTGTTGCTAAGGTATTTACAGTTTGCTGCATTGCACCTCATCATTGTAGAGAGGCATTAACTGTTCTCATCACCACCTGGTTGTAGTGATTTGTATTTGTTTTGTGCTTTTCCTACTACATCTTTATCCTTTCTCACAAAGCTGCAGTCTTGGTAAATCAGTGGCAGATTATAACTTGCAAATTCATTATTTTTTTCAGTAAATCTTTGCCTGAATTTCGAGCTCTGACTGGGTCATACAGTTTGCTAATGCTGTTAAACGTCTCTATGGTGTAAGCAAACCTGAAATATTTGGCCAGCGTTGTCAGCTGACGTCAGCCTGAGGAACGCATGTTTACAAGTTATATGAAGTCTTGGCATGATCTTAGCTGCAAGGTTTACTGATTTGATGGGTGTGAGTTATAGTATGTTCTGTGTTTGCGTGGTTTCAATATGTCATGGTAGTGTTTTCCTTGGAAACACTCTGGAGAAACCTCATTAAACTCACCCAGCTTGAACTTCAGGCTTAATTAAACACTGAGATTTTGTGGCACAAAATTCACTTTCTCATGCAACTGCTGAGTTTCGTTTTAAGCGGTGGGTCAGCGCCTGCTGTGAAGGTCCAGTTTCTTGAAGGCCTCTTGTTTCTTGCCAGTAGGCTGTTAATTACACCAAGGTGGGCTCTCATGCTGGTTTGGATTAAAGTCTGACAGAAGTTGTTCTCATCTTGTACTGAATGTTGACACATCACTAAGCATCTTTAATCGTGTCAGACATGTTACTTGTAGTTGTAGTGGGCAGTTTGCTCTATTTTTAGATGCTTTTTTCTAATCATGGTGACTTCTCTCAAACAGGTGACTATCTTCCTGCACTACCTGTGGGTGGGGCCCCTTCAGGCTGCAGCGGTAGTGGGGCTGCTGTGGGTGGAGATCGGCCCGTCCTGCTTGGCAGGCATGGTGGTGCTCATGTTCCTTATGCCTATGCAAACTATGTTTGGAAGGCTGTTTTCCAAATTCAGGTAACACAAATATTGGAATCCAGATATTCCAGGTGGACCTTTTGTAGTTCACTAATTACGACTGTCATGCTGATGTTGTATAATGAAAAACAAATATGTTGAGTATGCGTGAATGTGTCTGAGATGGAAAATATCCTGTGGTGTCCTGGATCCAGTTTTCAGACCTGATTCTCCAGACATTAACATATCAATGAGGCTTATCTCACATCAGCTACAAGCTAAAAATTCCTGTTTTAATGGAGCCACATGCTCGTCTTCAAATCGTACAGAGAAATTCAAAGCTCAACATTAAGGTTGCTAACCTAAGATTGGAACATCCCTTTTTGGGAAGATTTGTGATCTCATCTCTCTGCCAAACATAAATGAAATTAAAATAAATCAATAAAAAAGTCACAAATTAAGCTCCTGGAGCCTTTTTTATTTGTCCCTTTTTGAAATTCTTTTTTTGTTCATGGATATGACCAGTAGAGACATTACTGGACAAGGGTCATGCCATTAAATGGGTTTATAGTTCTCAATCTTAGTTTATCACCTCCTTTCAGATTGCGCTTCTGTTTTAGCTGAGTCACTGCCACTTTTTTAATGACTTGGAAGTGGAAGTAGCCGCCTCTATGTGATTTTAGTCTAATTGATTTAGGAATTTGTTACAATACAGAACCTCTATTCCTTTTTTTTCTTTTCCAATCTCCACTTAATCCAAGATCACAAACGTAATAACACACCAACTCACCTTGGTTGTCGTCCAGAAGGTTTATGTTGTGTTAACCAATGTTTCTGCTGTGTTTAAGCAGACTTAACTCTATCTTCTACAGGAGCAAGACAGCAGTCCTCACCGACAACAGAATCCGCACAATGAACGAAGTGGTGTCCGGAATTAGGATCATCAAGATGTACGCCTGGGAAAAACCCTTCGCCGCTCTGGTGTCGGAGGTCAGAAGGTAAGAACAGGAAAGGTTTCTTATGCTCGGTAATTGCAGCCCACCCTTTAAATAACTTATTTTCAGTTGCATAAAACTCAAAATAGAACATTATCTGAATTATTAAGTACTGTGCTTGCAGTCTGGCAATTGGTTCTTAAAAATCCCATTTAGGTGAACATTATCCTATGTTTTTAGTCACCCTTTTCTTTCCGTCGGGCAATTTGTCATACAAATAAATACCGTAGGTCCGAAAAACTAATTTCAAAATTATCTATGAATAATAATAATAATAGTAATAACAAGTTACAACAAGCGGTACAAAGGAAGCTCAGATTCACCATTGTGATATTGTGAAAAATATCACATGTAGCTGCTATGTAATGATATATATATCAAATATTTACCCTCGCCTGGAATCACTGCTAGTTTCTCAGTAGTTGCGATATTCATCCGTTTACCTTTTACAGTTAGTGTTGCTATAGCAACCTATGCCCAGTGGCTTTATTCTCATATTACTTACATCTAATTGATACTGAAAGACTGAAAATTGTATTCAATCAAATGTTATACTATATGGTACGTTTATACAAATACTTTATGATGTACGAAAGATAACTTTTCTAAAAAAAAAAAAATGTAGTCCAGTTTTAAATCCTCACTTTTCATTCTTGATGGATGATTGTACAAAGGTGAGTTGTGTTTTGGGAATTTAATCTTTTTAGTGTAAGATTTAATTTGCAGAGGGAGAGAATAGAGTTTTATTTGTAGTATTCACCTCTGTTCCAGTCTGACAAGTATCTCACCACTACAGCAGTATTCATTTGTGTCTTAAGACCATGTGCATGACATAACATATAATACAACTAACTGACAATACGTGCTTTGTTAACCAATCTGGTTTTGCCAGAAGAAATCCCTAAACGGTTTTAGTCCGGAGAAGCAGTTACTAAAATCCTCCTCCTGAAACCCTCATAGCTCTCGTTCCTCTCCACTGTCATTCCTGACTGATGTGATCTGGATCAGGAGGTTAATTTAAGGATTAAAACAATTTGAGTAGCTTCATGTGCTTCTTATAAAGGTTTTTTTTAGATTTGTTGCCAAGACTACAGATATGACCCTTCATTATTATAAGGAAACAGAGTTCCCCACAGAACTGGATTCTGTTTATTCTGATCTGAGAGGGGCGTGTACACATGGAAGGAGGCATGCTTTGTTAATTATTAAATAATATTAACTTGGAGCTATCATTAGTAACAGGGCTCCTCATATTCTTGCTTACTATTTTTTTTAAAGATGAGTCTCTCAGAGGTTGGCAGCGTCGTTTAGAACACAGACTAACTTTCCTTTTAATTTTAATCTGAATTCAGAGGGAACATAGCTGTCATGTGACATTTTAGAGGGATTTAATTGTGTAATAAAACTTCAGGCCGCCCTTATACTGAGTGGAGGTTTACTGTTATTCTGACATGCTGGTCAGAATAACAGGTATAGCTGGTCTGACAGCTGGTCTGTTGAAAGATGAACTATTTATTTTGGTCAAATGTCTTCTATATTATTAGGTTTGAATATTAAATTAAATTTGAAATTATGGGAAACTTAGAGGCAAATATTACTTGCATCTCTGTCCATTTGTCCATCATCCCTACAAATGAATCTTCCTTGCTTTGAAGTCATGCCCTGTGAACTCTTCTTAGGAAGGAGATCTCCAAGATCATGAAGAGCTCCTACCTACGGGGTCTCAACATGGCTTCCTTTTTCTGCGCCAGCAAGATCATCGTCTTCATCACATTCACCCTCTATGTCCTCCTGGGTAATACAATCTCAGCCAGCCGCGTGTTTGTGACGGTGTCCCTCTACACGTCGGTGAGACTCACCGTCACTCTCTTCTTCCCCAACGCCATCGAGAAGCTGTTCGAGAGCCGCGTCAGTGTCCGCAGGATTCAGGTACGATTCCTTTCATAATTTATAACAAACGTCCTATCCTCTAACTTCTAGGCAGATGCAAATGACTGCAGATAAAATCAGTCTTATCAGTAGCGGCTAAAAAAGCTTGCCCCTCTTGCAAATGTGAGAAGGGAGAAACGGGCACACATTTCTCTTACAGAGTACAGCTTTAGTCATGTTTGTTAATATCTTCCTTGGACATGATTCCTCCACTATGCAGTTTATAGTAAGGTAGAACAGGATGTAACTCCTTTAGTCAATGTGAAGGTTGATCCTGTGCAGATCAAACTGCAGGATGAATATTTCCACCTCATTGTTTGTCCAGGGATTTAACATTTATCTCTGCAGATTCATCATCGAGCAAATAAAAGGCTTCGGTGTTTGTCTGCATCCAAATCTTACAATGTTATTGCGGCACCAGTTGCTAATCTCTTGTTTAATCTAAACAATGCAGATTGCATAATGCACTGTGGTGAACTTGAAATTCTGGCTTTGCCTTGTAATGATATGAATGCCTTGTAACCCAATAAACTTGCAGCTACAATTAAAAGGCCTGTATAAAAACATCGAACACCTTGATGACTTTCATGTAATACCCAAAGAAGGCTTTACTGTTGTATGATTGAAAGATTTTATTTGACCCTTTGAACTCTGGACTGAATGTGTTCCGTTGTTTTTGTGGTGAAGGAGTTCTTGCTGCTGGATGAGATCGCAAAGAGCAGCACTGCGTTGCCACAGGAGGAGAAGAAAGATGCCTCTGTGGAGATTCAGGATCTGATATGCTACTGGGACAAGGTCAAATACCCCATGCTCACTCTTTAACACCTTTGCATGTAACCAAAAATATTGTAATATTGAGATTACTTTTACTTTCTCTACAGAATCTGGATGCTCCTTCTCTGCAGAACATCTCACTCACCTTGAACTCAAATCAGCTGGTGGCTGTTATTGGACCAGTGGGAGCCGGAAAGGTCAGAGATCATTTCAGAGTCGGAAGGCAACTGGAATTGTGACGTGAGAAATCCTCTTCAGTGGACCTACTCGTTCGGCTCACGTCTTACCTTTCTCTGTGCCTGCATGTCCAACCAGTCGTCACTGTTGAGCTCCATCCTGGCAGAGCTGCCTGCTGAAAAGGGGGTGCTGAAGGTCAAAGGTCAGCTAACCTACGCCGCCCAGCAGCCCTGGGTATTCCCCGGTACCATATGCAGCAACATTCTGTTTGGCAAAGAGATGAACCTCCAGAAGTATCAGAGGGTCATCCGAGCCTGCGCTCTAAAGAGGGTGAGAGTTTAATTCTCATTTCAGTTCGTATTCATTTTTGATATTACTAATACTGTACTCCTGTTGCGATATTGAGATTTTGAGGGCTCCTGTTGGGAAACTAACGTAGTTAATGATGCGCATTGGCACAGAGCGAGGCATTTTACTCTAGTACAGAGGAGCCTCAATGTCAGGGTTTCCACTTAAACACACCTAAACACTTCTGATTTTACAAATCTTAGTTAAGCGTTGACTGTAGGCTGTAAAAACAAGGGACATTTAAATGTCTGGTAAAGTCTGAAATTACATTATTACAGCAAAGCGTGTGAGATATCATGGTGCATTCAAGTGCACCTACTTACCTCAGAAATCTGAACTTAAATGGCCACAAAGATAAATTAAAATAGGAAAGTTTCACTTCTCAGGTCTGTAATTTATCAACTGTTTCCTAGGAAGTTTACTGGAAATACAGGTCGGGTACAGATGCAAAAATGTGAAATATGTTAAACATGTAGTAAAAATCAACTGATTCTTTCCCTGAGGAAACTTGGTAGGAAATAACAGACCCGTTAAAGTGTTAGTGGGTTTTGTGAGGCCATTAGAGGCAGGTCTACTGCTGTGTGTGAATGAAGACTGGTGTTCTTGGGCAAATCGGGCTTGTGTTGGTATGTTATTCCAGGATTAGATGGACAGTTGGCACATGCTGCAGACCAGAGAGCAGAGGAACTGGTTTTGACACCACAGTATATCAGTCATCAATGCTCCATCAAGACTTCCTGTGTAAGCAGTCTGTAGTAATTGTCTCGGCCATATCGCTCGACAGAGAGCAGCGGGCTGCAGTCTGAGGAAAACAGGTGACGCACAAGAGTCTGCTCTCAGGACAAATAACAGACTGTTACAATAAGATTGTAAATGCACTGTAAACATGAAACGTGTCCAAGCTGCCGCTTTGCCGGATCAAAATGAGCAGCGGCAGCCAGGGCACAGCTAAGAGACAAAATGGAAACCACAATAGCAAAAAAACAAGCTGACTAGTTGCTGTTCTTTCATTCCAGCACTGACCTGGTTGCACAGAAATTAGCATCAGCAGCAGTATCTTTTTGCCTGTTGTATGTAGACTAACTGTATTTGAATGGCAGCGTGATGCACAAAGGGATTCCACATAGGCAGAGGCCTCACTGAAGACTACTGTCAATGGTTGAAAGTTGTCTCACACTTTTTGTGGCTCGGAAGCATTCGCTGCTGCTCATTTAGTAGGGCTGGGAGATCTCTAAATATAGGACTGTCAGCCGTATGTGTCGCTTCACGCTAAAGTGCTCTTGGTTTGCCGCACGACGATCTGAGAGAGCTGAGCTCTCTCAAAATTCTGATTGGTAGAAACACCGGGGATGAACTGTGGCCACATTTAACCGTCAGCTCCAGTAAGTGAAGGTTGGACAGACTGAATCCGGTAAATGGGTTACTGGCAAGTCCTGTGACTCTACTTAGAACGACCAGTATGTTCCTGAATCATCCAAATAAGAAAACTCCATGAAACAAACTTTTCTGCTGTGACACAGACTCAACATTCTTATCATCTTTGATTGGGCCCATTACAGTAGTGTGCACACACACACGCACACCTGCATGTGTTTCTCATCATAAATCAGTTCCATTACGTGGTTTATTTCAGAAGAGAAATGCAGTGCAACAGAGTCAGATTCTATTTGTGGTGTTAGCTGAGGGAGTGAGATCACTGATGATTTCTTTTTAAAAGGTACAGCGAGGTTGCAGATTGCAACTAACTGATCAATGACTTGCGAAATTCATGAAAAATACAAAAGCCTGTTCTAGTCTGCTGAAATAAGGCGGTGCAACCCGGAGGAGGACCCCCTCCCCATGTAGATAAAATCAGCTCAGTCTAATTATTGAATCAGATAATCTAATGGTTTTAGCATCGATTTATTCAAATTAAATAATAAAACTCATGCAAGAATATGCTGGGGTTTGCTGCTAACAATTGCAGTTTGGTTTTGCATGAATTGAAGGTGCTGGAGAAACCAACGGTTTATTGCATTTATTTTCTTTTTTTTATAATTGTATAATTAACAATCCATCCAAGTTTGTCCCTTTTTAAAGACATACATTGTGAATGCTTTCACAATCAATGGAGCATCAGAACAGAACAGCCTGAGATGTCCTAAGAAAATTATGTGATTTCAGCAATAGCTGTAACAATCTAGTGTTTCTGACATCACCACAGCACATAAACTAAAATGGAAGCGATTTGAAGAAGAAGCTTAAGGAGTTTCCTGCCTTACGAATCATTTTTTGTATTTTTTTTTTGTCATGATGACTGATACCGATGCTAAATATTATAATCCTTTAGCACTGAAAGGTGCTGAGAACACTAGATGCATACTGGCTTCTCATCTTTGTGATTACATAGGAATTGGTCCATTTGTAAACCCATTTGGTGCACAAGTTGTCGTTGACGCCCCTTGCCATTGTATAAAACTGTCTTTTCCTGGTTCTAAGGTTTGTGATCCTGATCGTGTGCTTGCATATTACCGACATTCAATATCATTTCACTACTGGCCACTGTCACAATAAGTCCTGGGAAAAACATACTTGCAGTAGATCCTGCATTTTGTGTTTTGAATTCCACAATAATTGGGCTCTGTTATGTGTGCAGGACCTGGAGCTGCTCCCAGATGGAGATATGACCATAATCGGGGACAGAGGAGCCACACTCAGTGGAGGACAGAAAGCTCGGGTAAACCTGGCCAGGTAAGAGACAGTGTTCAATCAGTTATATTAAAAGAACCAGGAGTTTTTAGTTTTTTGTTTGTCAGTTTTAGGAAAGAGGTGATGCAACATTTTCTAAATACACTGGACAAACTGTGCACTTGGGTTAGGATGAAGCGTATGTGGTGGCTAGTGAATGAAGTCAGGTGTTTTAAAGAGTGTGTGTGTGTGTTTAGGGCTGTGTATCAGGACGCAGACATCTACCTCTTGGATGATCCTTTAAGTGCTGTGGACGCTGAGGTCGGGAGACACCTGTTTGAACAGTAAGTGGTTTAAAGAGTACAAGTGTGTGAGGGGTGCATGTGGTATGCCTCACAGATATTTTGATCCCATAATGTACACTTCCTGTAAATCTACATTTGGGCAGCTATTGCCTGAGGGAACCCGCAGTTCAGGTTGCAACATAAAACACACACTCGCTCACAACCAGAACTCTGTGTAGTTGTTGCTCCTTTAATGGTACGATGAGGATTTTTAACTATGTTGGTCTTCACAAACTGGACGCGTCACATCCAGTTTGTCAAGTTTGTCTGCCCTTATTCCCTTCACTTTCACATGCATTCATATACAAAACATACACACACTGCAACAGCACAAGGGTTTATTTGATCTACCTAACAGGAAATTACAGGAGAGTTCTGGTTAACGCCTCACAGAGGAGCGTGTCAAAGCCCGAGCAGACAGCCTTTAACTTCTGATCAAAGCAGCAAACCCCCCTCTCCTCCCAAAGATCTGCATTGTTACATAATGAAAGGTGTACTTTGTAGAATACATGGGGAGGCCAGCAAAGAGGTTACATAAAAGGAGTAATGGATATCTGCAGCTGCTTTGTTTAATTTTTAGCCTTAAAGTAGATTTTGTAAATTTGGAGCAAATGGTTTTGGAACAAAATGAGATAAAGTGAGAACAAAGATAAAGGATATTTCTGACAAGTGTTAGAACTGAGGCAGGAAGAGGTGCGGTGCCGCTGGTGTCTGAGGACAATTGTACTTGGCCCCCCTTCCTGTTACACTCTTCCTCTTGGAAAGTACAGCGCCATTACACAACAGCAATTCTAAGGAATGGGAAGCTACACAGATAGAATAGTGGTGTTGAAGATTTTGCCAATTTTTCTCACCACAAAGGCTGTTTCGAAACATAAAATATTTCTACACTATGTGCAGAATTATTCAGCATATTTTCCAACTTGAAGCTGTATAAACTTGAAAGCCTATTCCATTGACATCAACACCTTATATCAGGTATGCATAATTAAAACACTTGGCAGTTTCTTTTCCTTCTTTTACAAATACAATCACAAGGAACATGTTGAGAGAAATAGATGCAAATTAACTGCCAAAGATTTGAGAAGAATTTAAAGGTGAAGTTACCAGGAACCAATTATCCTCCTATGCTGCCATATTCTCATATTTGAGTTGTGGACAGTTCAAAATAAATAAATGAGATTGGAATATTTTTGTTGGTTGACCACCATGGTCAGCTACCACCACAGATAGTGATAGTTTTTTGTGTGTGTGTGTATCAGGTGTATCTGCGGCCTCTTGAAGAACAAACCACGCATACTGGTCACCCACCAGCTGCAGTACCTGAAGGCTGCTGATCAGATTCTTGTCCTCAAGGAGGTGGGTGTCTGTATAATAATCCTTACATTCCTGAAGCGTACACCATTTACACAAAGACATAACAATGGTTAAAAAAATCCTGCATAAACGGGAACAACAGCTGGCTGTCAGGATGGTGGTTGGTGAATGTAAAGATATCATGAAGCCTGAATTGAATCTCATTAGCTGATGTGTAGAAGAAGAATCTCATATGCAGTAGTATGAGATTGGTCAATATAAAGGTTGTACTCAGTATTTGCTGTATGTTAGGTTCAGTTTATGCTCCTGTGTAACGTGCGTGTGGCTATTGACAAATGACCTATAAAGCTAATATTAAACCAGTTTATGGTCTACAAACGCCTACAAATCGAGTGTTTAGATGTCTGCAGTGGTATGTAAACACGTGCAGATGTGAGTATCTCATAGCTCTGTGTGAACATGTCAGGGTCACATGGTGGCAAAGGGGACATACACAGAGCTGCAGCGGTCCGGGCTGGACTTCACCTCGCTCCTGAAGAAGGACGATGAGGAGGAGCAACAAGCTCAAGTTCAAGATGTCCTCGTCCGGAGCCGGACTCTGTCCCAAAACTCTGTGCTCTCCCAGGCCTCCTCTGTGCACTCGGTCAAGGACGGGGACCAGTTAATGGTTTGTATTTTTTTTTCCTCTGTTATTACCATACTTTCCAGACTATAAGCTGCAACTTTGAACCCTGTGGCCTATACAACGGTGCGGGTGTCATGTGGATTTTTACAGCTAATGGCCACTAGGGGGACCTTCTAGATTTATCCCACAATCTCCAGGTAAAGCAAATGTGGAGCCAAATGCAGCATGATAGACAGAACATTACAGACATTATGAGAGTGACAGTTTGCACAAAGGAGTTTTCATGCACAAACCCTCATTATGGAAAATAAACTAAGAAATGCTACAATGCAGCTTTTAAATGTACTGCAGTTGATCTGGCTGTCAAAGGAAAGCTGGGACATGTGCTGGGAGAGCACCGATTGGTTTTATTTCTGTGACAGTGACCGTACACATTTCGAATACTGTTAAACATTAAAATTGTGTGTGTGTTTTATCACCATATCACACTATGTGATGCAGTGCAGCACATATTCCATACTATTGCAACTTGTTTTTTGAAATGCATCTCATTCCTAATAATCCCCTCTGTGCAAGAACCTTTATATATGATAATTAAACATTAAAACACCTGCAGCTTATAGTCTAGTGTGGCTTTTGTCCCTAAATGTAGCTGGTGTAGCTTATATTCTGGCGTGCTTTATAGTCTAGAAAATAAAGTACATATTGTGTAACATATTCATAATATTCTCAAATGTTGATCTCTTCTTTTAATTCTTCAAATGCACCTCACAATGCCTGTTGTTAATCCAGAGTTGTCATCACAGGGTGAGGCGGTGCAGGTGGTGGCAGAGGAGAGTCGAGCTCAGGGAAACGTCGGTGTCGGTCTGTATGTTAAATACCTGCGAGCCGGAGCCAGCATCCTGCTTCTGCTGTTTGTGATACTCCTAAACTTTTTGGCTCAGGTATGCAAAATAATAAAAGTTAAACTAATGTCATGGTTGTGTATATCAACCATAGATTTCCCTCTTGAGATTTAAAGACTGACTTTCTTTGTTTTCTTTTTAGGGGGCTTACATCATGAATGACTGGTGGCTGGCTCACTGGTAGGTCTGAAAACCACAGGGGGGGAAAAAAAAAGAATGACACAAACTGTATTTACCTGTACATATCAGGACTTATATGCAACTATCAAAACCTCATCAGGGCCGACGAGCAAGGGAAGCTGAGCGCCAACAGAACAGTCGTCCAGAACGGAACAAACGTCACCGAAGAGCTGAACACAGACTTCTACCTGGGTGTTTACGGAGGTAATAAGACGTCATTTACTCCAATGATCTACGGTGGATGCTGTTTCAATAGTGCACAACATTGAGAATATTTTGCCTCTTGTTTGCAGGTTTGACCGGAGCTACCATTATATTTGGCTTCACCAGGACTCTAATCCTGTTCAACGTGCTGGTGAGATGTGCACAGGCGCTGCACAACCGCATGTTCAGCTCCATCCTGGGCACTCAAGTGCGCTTTTTTGACATTAATCCTATCGGTAAGCAAAGCTTTGAACATTTCCTTTTAGATAATTGTAATCCTAATAATGAACTATTAACATCTATTTTATATAAATGCTCCTTCAAAGTCCCAAAATATGATGATCATTGAAGTTTGTAAGTTGCACAGTTTTTGTTTTTTTTCTTTTGTCTCACCTCAGGAAGAGTTTTAAACAGGTTTTCGAAGGACATCGGCCAGCTGGACTCTAACATGCCGTGGGTCTTTGTGGACTTTATTCAGGTGAGGACAGCATAGAACAACTCATAAAAGCCTCTGTACAGAATCCCAGTATCACCCTCATGGTTGCATCTCCATATTTGATTATTGATTATTGCGGCCCTATTACCAAGGCTTCCTGCAGGCTCTTAAAAGCATTGAATTTATGAATTTGGAAATAATACTTTAAAAAGACTTGGGAAAAGTCTTGAATTACGATATCGATGTAACTGACAACAGAAAACATTCTGAGATTCAATAGAGAGAAGCACAATCGGTGTGTGATCCACAATTATTTGTTCTAGTGGACCAGGTGTCAAATATCAGTATTGTGGCTCTATCGTCCTGGTTTCACATGTTAAATGTACATTGTTGTGTCCGAGCAGGTTTTCCTGCAGATTCTCGGGGTGATTGCCGCGGCAGCGTCTGTGATCCCCTGGATCCTCATCCCTGTGTTACCCCTCCTCCTCGTCTTCCTCTACCTCCGTCGATACTTCTTGCAGACCTCCAGAGACATAAAACGCCTCGAGTCCACCAGTGAGTATCCCACAATACGACAGCATGTGTAACGTAAACCCGTTACCGGCTTCTGACAAACCCTGGTACCGTCCCTGCAGCTCGGAGCCCGGTGTTCTCCCACCTGTCCTCGTCTCTTCAGGGTCTGTGGACCATCCGAGCCTTCGGGGAACAGGAGCGCTTCCAGAGGATCTTCGACGCCCATCAGGACCTGCACTCAGGTCGTCAGCCTCAGCACTCAGGAAAACACTGTTGAAAGATTTATAGAAACCACTTTGCAGCCCATTAACACACGATGTCCTTGTCCCAAACAGAAGCCTGGTTCCTGTTCCTCACCACGTCTCGCTGGTTTGCCGTGCGACTCGACGGAATCTGCTCCGTCTTCGTTACAATCACCACGTTTGGCTGCCTGCTGCTCAGAGACCGTGAGGAAGATCTCTTATGTCGTTCATGTTAAACAGATTTTTTGTGTAGCTGTGAACCAAAATGAATTGCACATTTCTTGTATTCGCACTATTATTTGTCACTCCAACAGTTAATATGCATCTCCTAGTAAATCAGTAAGTCAGTGATGATCCAGTGAATGTTTTAATGAAATATGAAATGTGTTTTTCCTGCCAGAGTTGGATGCGGGCTCTGTGGGTTTGGCTCTGACCTACTCTGTGACTCTAATGGGGATGTTCCAGTGGGGCGTCAGGCAGAGCGCTGAGGTGGAGAACATGGTGAGAGAATGAAGAGTTAATCCAGGAAGTCATCATCACCTCTGAGAATTTCTATTGTTTTCAGACCACACACATAATTGATGATGAGAGAAGTCAGTAGTGGGCAGCCTCATATGTAAGAATGTTGTCAGGTTACATAAAGACAATCAGGTCTTTAACCTGGTTGCTGCACATCTGTCCTCAGATGACCTCAGTGGAGCGAGTGGTGGAGTACACGGAGCTGGAGAGCGAAGCACCCTGGGAAACCCAGAAGCGGCCTCCTCCCGACTGGCCCAGTAAAGGCCTGGTGACGTTCGACCAGGTCAGTTTCTCCTACAGCGCCGACGGACCTCACGTGCTGCGGAACCTGAAGGCCATGTTCCGCCCAAAAGAGAAGGTGAGACGCATTCTGATTCCCATAGTTGGAGCAATACGTGCTTTACCTTATATATTTGACCTAATATATTTGATCTATAATGGTATGAATGTTTAAGTTAAGTGTTGAATATTTCTAAAATTCCTCAGCTTAACTTCCCATGGAAAGTTTCTGAAAAGTTATTGTGAATTCACCCGTAACTTTTTCCTGTCAGGTGGGCATTGTGGGCAGGACGGGTGCAGGGAAAAGCTCCCTGGTGTCCGCTCTGTTCCGACTGGCTGAGCCACAGGGAAAAATCTACATCGATGGTGTTTTAACATCTGAGATCGGGCTCCATGACCTGCGCCAGAAGATGTCCATCATTCCTCAGGTAAACCTTTTTATGTCATCGTAAAATACACAAGTAGATATCGTTAGGTGAAGCCAGATTTGGATTTTAGAAACGACCAAGTAGAGTAACTGTAGTGGCCCTTTACACGAAAATCTAAGTTCCTACTGTAGGCCACTTAATCTGCAATTATCTGGTCTGGTACCAGAGTAATGCAACACGTTCACTGCTATACATGCACTCTTTTCACTTGCTGATTCCTCCATATAACCTCCTACTAGCCAATTGGCTAAAACTAAAAATATCTCTCCTTAAAACCCACCTGTTCAGACTGGCTTCTCTCTAATTTTATCATTTTTGACTTTCCACTTTTTAATGTCAAGCGTCTTTGAGTGTCCAAAAAAGTGATATATAAGTCCAATGTATTATTATGTTTTTCAGGACCCGGTGCTGTTTACAGGCTCCATGAGGAAGAACCTGGATCCTTTTAACCAGCACACAGATGAAGAGCTGTGGAACGCTCTAGAAGAGGTCAGCGAGTTTAGTCACGGGGCAAAATCTAATTAGGACAATCAACAAAAAAGTGAATGTTAAAAACAAATGGTAGGTCAGAGCTTGTGTAGTAACCACGTGGATCCGTGTTCAGGTGCAGCTGAAGTCTGTGGTGGAGGAGCTTCCTGGGAAACTGGAGACGGTTCTGGCCGAGTCGGGCTCCAACTTCAGCGTGGGTCAGAGGCAGCTGGTGTGTCTGGCCAGAGCCGTTCTGAGGAAGAACCGCATCCTCATTATCGACGAGGCCACAGCCAACGTGGACCCCAGGTACCACCGACATGTCCTCCTAGTGCTCAACACCTTTCTAAATAAGTGAGCTAGAAGGTTTTCATAGAAAATATGTCCATGTTTCGTATTAAAACAAATGTCACACCAGAGAAACAGGCCTGTAAAGGGTTAATATATCAATGTGGATTTTATTGTAAGTGATCTGGGCTAATCCAGCATGTCCTGCCTGTGTTTTTCCATTAGTGAGAATATATATTTGATGTTTTCTCAGACTTAATTCATGATTATTGTTGTTCCTGCAGGACTGATGAGCTGATTCAGAACACAATACGGGACAAGTTCAGAGAATGTACAGTGTTGACGATCGCTCACCGTCTCAACACCATCATCGACAGTGATCGAATACTGGTGGGTGCTGAAAACCTCTGAAACCTCCTCTATAATGGGTTTTGTCCTTTTTATATAAAGTTAAATAAGATTCTAGTATTTTTCAAGACCCTTTTGTTAGCATCAAGATGAGATAGTATATTCCTCCAGCTTTGGTTCCCTGTCACTGCTGCTTCTTAGCATCTGTCTACAGTTGCATAAAAGCCTTCTTCACATGTAAAGGGCTTATTTTCTGTCTCCAGGTGCTGGATGCAGGTAAAATCCATGCTTACGATGAACCTTACACCTTGCTTCAAGATCCAGACGGCATCTTTTATAAAATGGTGCAGCAGACTGGCAAACAAGAGGCAGCAGCTCTGCTGGAGGCAGCCAAACAGGTGGGTACACACACAAATAAATACACATTTGTAGATCTGTGTGTTTAAAATACTGACGCAATATGTTTTTCTAGGCTTACGACAGCAGGAGTCGTCCCAACATCACAAACGGACACACAGACGGCACTTTAGTTTTCTTTGAGACGGCGCTGTAACTTGTCGACCACTGACCACTTTGCCAGAAAGTGCCTGAACGACTCCAGTGAAGTGGAGGGTTTGATGGAAAAACCCCAATCACGCCAGTGAGGAGACACCTCAGTGAGGCCTGAGCCAAATATGCAGTTTCCATCAACCTCAGAAAGTTTGGAAATCACTGCTGAAAAAACTATTTATTTTCAATGCTTTATATTTATCATGTTAACAAATTGCCTTCAAGCTCTTTGAGTCATTTGCTGGACTTTCTTTTAACCAATGATTGTATATAAACCTCTATCCAAAGTTTAACCCGCCTGTGTTTTAAATACAGGCAGTTGTTGCACAAGGTTCATGATAATCATATTACACAGCAGCATAAGATGTGAAAATTGTTTTTGTACATTGAGGCCTTGAAATTTACTAATATACGAAACACGTTTTAGCCTTCAGGAACAATAAATGACTATTTGTAATCCTATTTTTTTCCCACCTCCTTGTATTTACTGGAGGGAGAAATGCAGCTGCTACTGTGGTTATAGTCGAATTTTATTTCATTGCTATTATACACTACATTTTGTTTGTTACTGCAAACTCTGCTTCAGTGATGTTATTTCTATATGTACATATATAAAATAAATTTTTTTATACCTTAAATGATAATGGGTTCAGCAAAATTGCAGTTCATATATATATATGTAGTACAACTTCAGACAACCAGTAATAGTTTAATCTTTTCCAGATCAGCTACTGTACCACTCTGAAATGCACCTGGAGATGGGTATGACTTAAAATGAAATGGATAGGAAGCTGTTTTTTATTTAATTTGTTTAATTGTATTTGTAACACATTTACAATTGTTTAGCCTTATGTTTGAAAATGGTGCCATCTGGTGGACACTAGCGCTGCAGACCTTCCTATAAAGTCCAACATCCAAAGTGAAGATGATAAATGCACCTGGAGAACCTGGTCTAGTGTGACCAGGACTCAAAAAAGATGATGAAAAAACATCCTCTGATAGTTTCTATCTGAGGTTCACTCTGGGAACGTGTGTGAAAGCCGTTAAAAAAATATTTAATAGCATTAAGTATGAAATATACAAGTATATAAGTGGTTTATTCCACTTTATGTCATACAGCTGTCCATTATCTGCCTCCCGGTAATTTATTTATATTCTGTTACTTGTGTGTTTTATAGGTAAAATAAACGTTATTACTGTTTTTATTCTTATTGATACAGCATTCATGTGGACAGCAAGTAAGAATTTTAATGAATTTCATCTACACTGTGCACATGACAAATGCTTTGAATCATGAATGTAACACATGCAGTTCTGAATTCAATTTCTCAATGAAAACTCATAGGATTCGATAGGATCCAGTGACGTTGCATTTCCATCATGCTGTGATTGAGAGGATATTTCACTAAATCGGTGCAATTAATTCAAATTGAAATAATTTTTCAGCAGTGTTCACTCTGGAAACGTGTGTGAACACTGCTGAGAAAAGTCCATGTTCATATTCACTCAAAACACACATACTATTTAAAAAATGGTAGAATGAACCTTCAGAGAATCAGAGAATTGCTTATTTTTTGCAACAAATGAAAACTCCCAAAAGCTCCAATCATTAGAAGAACTGGCTGTCGTCATATTTACTGATTGTAATTATTGCTTTATAGTCTTGATTAATCATCAATGCTGACCCTAGCACTAAAGGAAGGTTAAAGAGATCAAATTTGATTAATAATTAATTCTCCGCATGTGACGTACGCCCTCATTTATATTTTTGACAAAGAAACACATGAGGAAACAAATGCATTTATATATATATATATATATATATATATATATATATATATATATTTATATATATATATATATATATAGTTGCAGCGTTTAGTCCATTTATTCCATATCTTATCCAGTTTGCCAATTTCTATAAATTCAAGTATAGGCGCAATAATATATGAGAAAGCTTGGCATATTCCAACCGTTATATATACGCACACACACACACACACACACACACACACATGCATGCAGCCATACTTGCAAAAACCTGCACAAATGCAGCCTCCTTTGGCACCTGCCTATAAGTATGAAGAGACTCATCTCTGGAACTGGAGAATGTGGAAAACAAATCAGTGTTTCTATTATAAGTTAAGTCTTTCTATGACAAACCATGTTCCTCCGATCTTCCTGCAGCCTGGTCACTGCTGGTGACTGATTCCATAATCTTTGAGGACTGAACCGTGTGTTCACACATCCACAGATTACAAAGTTTTGAACATCACCATAGAAGGAAAAACTGGAAACTATGAGGTAAACTCTGAGGTAAACTCAGACGTCTGTATGGAGATGCTAAAAACCCAAACATAAAGAGTGAAAAGCTCTAAGAAACTTACATCAACATGTCTCATATTTCAAAGCTTTGATGCTTCCTGACTTTAATGTTTAATGGTTGTTACTTCAGTGTTTTACCAAATGAAAGAGGACAAATGATGCTGCTAATGTTCAGGAGGATTAGCTCAACAGGTTGAAGTGGTTGTTCTGAACAACTTGATGTTGGTTCAAATCCTTGTCCAGCAACTGATTCAATTCTTTAATGTGCTTCTTCTTAGAGGAAACACAAATAGGAGAACGAGCAGCTCCATGCAGAGATGTAAGATTAGCTCAATAGATTGAGTTGCTGCAAAGATCAAACCTGAACGTGTGAGATGTTGGTTCAACTCCTCCTGTAAAGGTAGAAGAACATTTTCAGACTGAATTTAAAAAGTATAAATTAAATGAGCCTGGAGAACCTGTCCTAGTGGCAAGGACTCGTGGTGTGGAGGGTTTGTTTGCGACACTGAAGCACCAGCGATGCAACATGCAAGTGTCCAGGGTTCAAATCCACTGCTAGACACAGGTTAGGGTCATAGAGTAGGAGAGTGAGGGACTATCAGGTAGGCAGGCAAAAGGTGAGGCTCAGGCAGGTGAGGGGGATGGAATGGAGGGAGAAGAGGAGCGCAGAGGTAGAAGGGGTGAGGGGAGAACAGCGACTGGAATTCCTGTAAAACAACACTTAGTGTTTTGACATTCTGAAGTACCTATACTTAGGTGTTTTTATAAGTACTTCAGATTGTTTTTCCATCAAACCACACTTCCCTCCCTACTCTACATCTACCTGCCTGGACCTCTACCTGCCTGCAACCTCTCTCCCTCAACCTGTACCTCCTCATCATCATCATCCCTACCTGGACTTCTACCTACCTGCCTCACTCTGCTATCTCTCCATCTAACAGTGGATTTGAACCCTGGACACTTGCATGTTGCATCGCTGGTGCTTCAGTGTCGCAAACAAACCCTCCACACCACGAGTCCTTGCCAGTAGGACAGGTTCTCCAGGCGCATTTATCATCTTCACTGTGGATGTTGGCCAACATCCACAGTGAAGATGATAAATGCGCCTGGAGAACCTGGCATTGTTTGAGCAGAACTCGTGGCGTAGTCTGTTTGTTTTTGACCAAAAGGCACCAGCGACGTGACGTGCATGTGTCTGCGGGTTCGAATCCACCACTAGACTGAGAAGTTTTGAGAGTTTAAGCTTCACTCAACTTCATCCAGAGTCCAACATCCAAAGTGAAGATGATAAATGCCCCAGAGAACCTGTCCTAGTGGCAAGGACTCGTGGTGTGGAGGGTTTGTTTGCGACACTGAAGCACCAGCGATGCAACATGCAAGTGTCCAGGGTTCGAATCCACAGCTAGGTGGAGAAATAGCAGAGTGAGGCAGGTAGGTAGGTCCAGGTAGGGATGATGATGAGGAGGTACAGGTTGAGGGAGAGAGGGAGAGAGGTTGCAGGCAGGTAGAGGTCCAGGCAGGTAGATGTAGATGTAGAGTAGGGAGGGATGTGTGGTTTGATGGAAAAACAATCTGAAGTACTTATAAAAACACCTAAGTATAGGTACTTCAGAATGTCAAAATACTAAGTGTTTCCTTTCTACACCACTACAGAGATTCCTATTGCTTTTCTCCCCACTAGTTCTTCTCCCTCCTACCTCTGTACTCCTCTTCTTCCCCCCTGGACATCCTCCTCACCTGTCTGCCTGAACCTCACCTGTCTGAAAGACCCTCACTCTCCTACTCTATTACCCTAACCTGTGTCTAGCTGTGGATTTGAACCCTGGACACTTGCATGTTGCATCGCTGGTGTTTCAGTGTCGCAAACAAACCCTCCACACCACGAGTCCTTGCCACTAGGACACGTTCTCCAGGCTCAGTTATCATCTTCACTTTGGATGAAGTTGAATGAAACTCTCAAAACTTCTCGGTCTAGTGGTGGATTCAAACCCGCAGACACTTGCACGTCACATCACTGGCACTTTTTGGTGAAAAACAAACCAGCTACGCCACGAGTCCTGCTCAATGAAGGGCTGGTTCTCCATGCACATTTATCATCTTCACTTTTAAATTCATTAATGATAGAAGCCTCAAAATCTAGACATCTCCTCATAGCTCGCCTCTCTGGATTCAAACCACTACACACCCACATCAGGGCCATATGTAAAGCCAGAGCTCTATTTTTCAGGTACATTTGATATCTTCACTTTAAATGTTGGCCTTTGTAAAAGCTCCAGGACTTGAACCTGCAACCTTCTTGCTGTGAAGTAACAGCATCACTGTGACTCCCTAACATTATACCATAGAACATTAAATGCATGATTTCATTTGATAAATATATTTATACCTTTAAAAAGGAGCACAAATATTTGTGTACTGTATTTATTTAACTGTTGTTTCTATTAATTGGCGCCACCTGGTGGACATTGGCCACTGCAGACAGATTCTAAAACCCTAAACGCCTCTAAATAGATGATCATGCAGGTTATACAACATGTGACGCTGATCATAGGACGATATGACGAGTGGCACAGTTGCAGAGAAATAACAGAACACACAAGACTGCAGAGAAGACAATGGAAGACTTCTATGGTGACACTGTGTGTTCCTGCAAACAAAGCAGCATGTTTAACATAAAAGACAGAAACAAAAACACTGTAAAAGTCAAGTAAAAGGCAGAATATCTAATAAATAGGAAATAAAACACTTCTTTTTTTAATACAAATGTTCAAACTGATATAAAGAGAGTTCATTATCAATGTAGCTGTAATCATTACTCAGTGGAATAATGTTCCTGTGGCAGATAAAGATCAATGAATGAGTATTAAAAGTCAATTCTGTGCATTTATATCACCAAGTGAAACAACGGTTATAATAATTATATTTTATCTGTATTATATATATATGCCTTATCCAATAAACTATACTGTATCTGTCTCAGTAGCACCTTTTTCTACTATTACTATATTTCTGCAGTCCAACTTTGTTCTGTTTAACACAGGTGTTCACATCACGTTTAACTCTGACAGTCATAAACATGGACGTCTTTAAACCTTTGACCACTAATTACCACACTGTAGAAGAACTATCCATTCAGGAGAATCATTATTAGTGTCTTTTCACTCATTTGCTTTGATTTGATGCCTTTTATGAAGCTGATATTTCACACTGTAAGTAGGAGTTTTACAACCTTTATGACCTGTGATAATCAATTTCTACAGTCAACTTTATTGGCCAAGCAATGAGGAGGTTTTCTTACTCAGGCTGCTTCATTTGAAGGATTTTAAAGGTTAAATTAATCTGTTTTAAATGAGAAAAAGAACAATATGGCATTAAAGGCAGAGAAAACATGGAGAGAACCCACACAGACACAGGGAGAACATGCAAACTCCTCACGTAAAGGTCCCAGGACCAAGGAGATGTGTTAAAGTTACTGCAAATCAGATGTGGGTGTAATATCAGGTTCCTGTACAGTTCAGCACACACGTAACTCACAATTTCCACACAGGTTTATTTGATGAGATGCAGCATTTCATACAGAATGTTGCTCCAATCACAAAGGAGACCGTTTCAAATCTGTGAGAGTTAATACAAAACTTACTGCATGTAGTATGGCTCTGTTAGTACATAACAAATATCATTCTATCCTCCATTTACACAAAAACTGTCAAATGACACTCAAGTGTTTGTGTCCTCTCCACTGGAGACGCCAGTGAGCTCGCTGCAGTGCATTTACTGTTCTCAAATGTCTGGAGTAAAAAGCATTGCTTCTTAACAGTGCATAGACAAACATGTATGGCTGAATCCTTTTCAGATATCTGTACATAAATTCCATTTATTTGCTTTCTATGTAGCGGTTTGCACATTCGCTGGCAATACTTGGAAATTACAAATGGAGTTAATCTTTGTGAAAGCCTTCACGTCATGTTAGAAAAAAGAAAAAGCATGGTTCATAAAAAATAAATATCCCTTTGTTATTGATCAAAATATGATTCGAAAATATCTTCCCATGTGAGACAGAATGACAAAGCTGTTACTCGAGTGTTACGGGCTCCAGATAAAATCAGGAGAATTCTCTTCTTAGGTCATCTAAAATCTATTTTCCTGACAAATACTGTGTATAAAAAGCAGATTTAAAGTAAGAAGACCTGATTAAACTTAAAAACACTGTGTTTACGCACTGAAGTTGGAGATTTAAATGCAGGCAGGAAGATGACAAATCAGAGTTTATCCAAAAGTTGTGTTTTTTGAGATTCTGTTAGTAGTTGTGGTCCCCTACAGCCGGTCACAGTGGTATATCCCCTCTCTGAGATAAATCAAGCTGCTCTACTGCTGTTGTGATTTGATTCATGTGACAAATCTCACCAATGTTTAAAGGGCCAATTCAACCAATTTACAAAAAGGTATTTCCTCATTGCCTCTAATGGTGCAGAGTTATATGTCATCGATTGGAACACTACAATAAAAAGGTATACATTTTATTTTTTCTTTAAGATTTTTAAAATCTCAGATTCCAGCTTCTTAAATCTGAAACTGTTCTGGTCTCTTTAGTCTTTTATGACTTTAAACTTGATATATTTGGGTTGTGGAATGTGAACTGAGACAAAAAGCTTTTTGGGAAGAAGTTACCAAATGTTTCACCATTTTATCAGACAACCAACTAAGTGAATTATTAAGAAAATAATCAGCTTAATTTATATCGGAAATATGCTTATGTTAATGTTATTTGGGAGAAATGACCCTTTAAACTTGGTTATAAGCCAGCAGAAAACATGCTAGTTTCAATATTTATATCAACATATATTAGCTACTAGCTGACAAGTCACAAACAGCAAAGAAAGGACAACAAAGCTGCATCTTTGGAGTCACATTCAGCTTTTAAGGCCACTTCTGCCTTAGAGTCATGGACCTCCAATATGGCTGCCAGAGGGTGTCTTAGTGTACATCACCTGAGCTTGAGAGACTAACGTTCAACATGTAGGATAATCCAGTATAACACCATATATGAGGGGCTAACAAACATAAACTAATTATTAATTAGAAAAACATTTATTTACAAGGCACCACATGCGGTGCATAGATAGATAAAAAGTGTGTGTGTGTGTGTGTGTGTACTCGGCAACAATGAGGATACAAGCGTGAGCTTTGGGATTTCTTTTTGTCCAGTGTTGTGTGTGTGTGTGTGTGGTTTATCTCTTGGCGTGGCCGACGTAGCTGTTCTCGATGCACAGCAGCACGTAGGAGCTGGAGCAGCTGCTGGAGCTCTGCTGGAGCAGGCTGCCGCTCTGCAGCGACGACGCCATGCCGGTCAGCGCCTGCTCGCCCACACGCCACGTCTCACAGAAACTGTCCACGTGCCGCAGCCCGGTGCCGGTCGACCCGTGCCACATCATCTTCTCTGGCCTGGGATAGAACGGCACCATGAAGTTATTAACATTTGCAGATGTGTTTTATTCTCGGCTATTTCCAGACTCAAAGCTTTCGACTCACCACGTGTCGTCACTGAGAACGTCTTTGCCGCTGAAGGAGTAGAGCGGCACGTTGTCCTTCATTCTGCCACCGTTAAAGATGGCGTCCCAGTTGTCAAACAGAACTTCGTCCTGACAAATGAGAAGTCAGGCGAATTTAATAAATTCTAATTAGGCCAGTCACTGATGAATCGAATAAACAAGGAGTAAAAGACGTTTTATTTTATTGTGCCTAAATTAGGATATTTTTAGTTGTAAGATGATTTTTTTGCAGTGTAAAGCTCCATAAACCAGAGAGAAGCTGCAGTCTGATAAATCTCTGTAGATTATAGGGAAGTATAAGTAAGGTGATGTTCTTTACCTTCAGGTTGACTATCGGCAGACGGTCCCTGTCGATCCTGCGGACGATGCTGTGGAGATCCTGGAGCTTGGCGGACAGGAAGGCGCGGAACGTTCCTTTCATCCCGATGGCTTGAGCCTGGGTGAAGCACATGAAGTCTGCGCCCCGGATGCCCCTCATGGCGCCGGTCTGAGGGCTGTTCACGGCAATCAGGTGCAGCTACAAAAGGTTTACAGCGTCAATGAGTAATGATGTTTGGGTCGAGATGCGAGTAAAAGGGTTTAAAAGGGTGTCTCTTACCCCTGGACCCGTGGAATGATGATGAACTGGAGTCTGGGGTGCAGGTGGAGGTGGTCTTCGCTGAGTGACTGCATAGTGCCTGCCCGGGTGTTCCTGGGCCAAATCGACAGAATACCTACCATCTGGTTGGTACAAGCGGTCTTTGTAACTGGGAAACCTGGGATCCGTCGGTGCTGGGAACCTTGGATCCGGCTGATATCGAGCATCAGGGTGGTGTCTGGGATCAGGGTGCGTTGGGTATCTGGGATGAGGGTGGGTTGGGGTATGGGGATCAACATGAGTTGGGTATCTGGGATCAGGGTGGGCTGGGTTATGGGGATCAGGATGCGTTGGATTGTGCGGATCAGGGTAGGCTGGGTTATGGGGATCAGGATGCGTTGGATTGTGCGGGTCAGGGTAGGCTGGGTTATGGGGATCAGAGTGCGTTGGATTGTGCGGGTCAGGGTAGGCTGGGTTATGGGGATCAGGATGCGGGTCAGGGTAGGCTGGGTTATGGGGATCAGGATGCGTTGGATTGTGCGGGTCAGGGTAGGCTGGGTTATGGTGATCAGGATGAGAAGGGTTGTGTGGGTCAGGGTGGGGTGGGTATCTGGGATCAGGGTTTGTTGGGTTATGGGGATCAGGATGAGTAGGATTGTGCGGATCAGGATGAGTAGGGTTATGGGGGTCAGGGTAGGCTGGGTTATGGGGATCAGGATGAGTAGGGTTATGGGGGTCAGGGTGGGATGGGTATCTGGGGTCAGGGTTGGTTGGGTACCTGGGATCAGGGTTTGTTGGGTATCGAGGGTCCGGGTGAGTTGGATGATGTGGCTCTGGTTGTGAAGGATGCCCAGTGCTGGGGTCCACTGGTCTCTGGGAGTGGTGGTCAGGGTATGGGACGACGGGCGGCGGCTCCACAGCTGCGACCTCGTTACCCTGGAAACACGTTTTACGACAGGAAACTGTGAATTTTGTGGAAAAGAAAACAACCTAAAATTTCCAAAAACCAAAACTCACATCTGCAGGCGGCAAAGCGATGTAGCCTCCGAGCTGAAAAAAGAAAAGAAAACAAGCGTTGAGTATTTCTGCTGAGTCATGTTTAGCTATGAGATAGTCTCTTTGCTGAGTCGTGTTTCAATATAACATGGTCTCATGCTGAGTCATGTTTAGTTATGAGGTAGTTTCTTTGCTGAGTCGTGTTTCGGTATAAGAGTATTTTTGCTGAGTCACATTTAGGTGTAAGATTGTCTTTTTGCTGAGTCATGTTTCCGTATAAGATGATTATCTCACCTGGACTTGACGAACTCCATCTCGGACTCGTAAGTACAGATCTGTTTGGTCTAAGAGGTAAACCAGGGAGCCTTCAGGTTGTCGTCTGGCCGTCGCCGTCATGGTATCATAGGACCTCAACACCGTCACCTGTCAATCACACAAAACAATCAATCAATCAATTTGTTTTCTGTTTTCATTCATCTATAAATGCATATGTTGTATAAGTTATACTTATTTTTATACATTTTGCTCTCTGCTTTGAAAAGCAATGATATTAAAGAAATAAAGTGTGAATATCTGATCTGATATACATGTAACATCTCACCTGTGAAGAGTGTCCAGGTGGTCCAGGTGGTCCTGGTGGTCCAGGAATACTGATAGCTGCCATTTAAAGAGGGGGTCACACGAGTTCAAATCAAAAAGACATCATTTAGAATCTTTGAGTATCTCCTTAGTATAACTCACTCTGTGTGCCCCTGTGAGGCCCTGGTAGGCCTGGTCCTGGAGGTCCAGGTGGCCCTGGTGGTCCAGGTACCCCAACATAGGCTCTTCCTGGTACACCAGGTGGCCCCTGAGGGCCAGGGGGCCCAACGATAGAGTCACCTTTGGGACCCTGATGAAATGAAGCAGTATTTAGTTTTCTTACACACAGATTTCATAAAACATTCAGTTTTTCATGGTGTGTTCTTACTGGAGGTCCCGGCTGTCCTGGGATCCCACTTCCTCCGTAGCGGGGGTCGTAATATCCTCCACCTGGTTCTCCTTTCTCTCCCTTGAAGCCTGGACTGCCTGGTTCACCTTTCAACTCATTCTGGACACACACACATTCAAAAAAACACACACTCCGCTCCAATAACGGTTATACGTTAAGAAACAAAGTGTAGAAAATCGATAATAAGACTCACTCTTAATTGGGTAAAAACATAGTCTGAGCCGGCGCCTGCAGAAGAAACAAAATTCTCAGTTTTGAATTTGTCTACATCCTTAAAACACTGAATTTGTTCTAATTCTTAAGCTATTTCTGCTTAAGCAGCAGCACTACCTTGGATTCCAGGAATTCCAGGTTTTCCAGGTTCCCCTTTCTCTCCTTTAGCAGCTAAAAACAAGAGGAATTACACATGTTGAAACTTTTATTTTACATTTTACCAACGCTTCATACTATGAGGTGAACTTACTCACCTGGGTAATACCTGGAGGTATCATCATATCCCTGAAATAAAAAAAAAGATTTAATTGAATTGACAGGGATACAGATAAATAAATCTATTGGGGTAAATTATGTTTTTAATAATTCTAAGATAATTATGATAGGTTTTCTGTTTTAACTCACTCTGTGTGGATCGAAGGGAAAAGGATTTCCAGGAGGTCCAGGTGGGCCTGGTGGACCTGGAGGACCCTGAAGCACAAGAAATATTGATTACCGATCAGGATTTACCTTTCAGAATAAAATAAAAAAAAAGTCACACTTACTGGGTGACCGTATCCATATCCACCGCCTGAATCTCCCTTTTCACCTTTGACACCGTTCAGCCCTGGTCGACCCTAAATTAAAGCAGATTTAGAATCATGTTTGAGCAAAAAAATATTAACAGTTTAGGATTTAAAGGGAACGAAACTTGCACATTTGCAGGTATATTATTATTATGGAATACTTTATTTGCCCTTTATGCTGTCCCATGAAACTCTGCTTCCCATGAAAGTCTTGGACTTCTTTAATCATTATTTTATATATATATATATAAAAAAGTTGATAAAAACCTACTTACTGGTCTACCTGGAAACCCAAAGTCTCCTTTCGGGCCTGGAGGACCATGTGAACCCTGCAGAAAAGTTTACATATCGTTATAATTAAGCCATCAAGTCATTTCTTTAATTTTTTTGGGAAAAGATAAAAAACGTTATTATCATTTCAACCAAAAAGGCCTTGACATAATAAAGACAGAATGAAATTCTCAGGACTCTTCTTCTTTTTCCCCATCACTTTCCCAGTTGTTGTCATTTTGCCTGTTTTTTATTAAACGTAGCTCATCTCCATCCATCCAATTTTCAATGAATTGATGACAGATGTTTAATGGTTAAACTTCCTTTCTTTATATTTGGCTGCAAATTTACTGAATGTATTGATATGTACAGCACTTTATATTAAATTATTATTAAAGTACAACTTGTGAAATTGAGACTAAATTACTATAAACATTATTATATTATTATTATTAGAGATTATTCTGCACCTTCTTGCTTCTTAAAGCAACCACTGTCATAAAAACTTGTTAAATGACCATTATCTTATAGAATCCTTTTCATCAAATGAGGTATGCTTAATCTTTTATGCTCACATCACGCTGTTGGCTAATAAAATATGAGAAAACATTCAAAACTGATAAATAGAAATATGATAATACGCACTGGAGGTCCCATTGGTCCCGGAGGTCCCGGGTCACCCTGTAAACAGGTACAGAGGAAGATTTAATCTAATTATTCACTTTTTTGGAGGTTTTATTATAAAGAAATAGGGTCGATATTTAATTCTTGGGTGAAAATATATAACTAGGACAGAAATAACTTCACCGTCTTCCCTGCCAGGCCGCCCAGGTACAAAGGTTGTCCATCAGGCCCCAGGATGAGGCCAGGCTCTCCTTTCTCCCCCTGAACAACACATTGACATGAAATACATTTTTATTGTAAAGAAAACTGATTAAAGCTGCTTTAAATGTGCGAGAACAAAAATAAAAAAACATTAAAAAAATGGATCTTCCTGCCTTTGGTGCATGTCCTGCAGGACCCATGTCTCCTTTTTCTCCTTTTGATCCCATTGGTCCCTAGATCAGAACATATAATTCACTTTCATTTTCTTAAATTGATTGGATTATTCTAAACAGATCTTTGATTACAACGATTCATACCGGGTATCCTGGTCGACCTGGAACACTTGCTCCTCCCTGATGAAGAGAGAATTATAGAAAAATGAATAAATGGAAGATTAAATATCCAATGAGCGTGTGACATAGAAAAAAACACTTGTTGAATGAAGTTATTAAAGTGGGTTAGCGGGTCCAAAGGGTGCGTCCACTCACCTGACCCCCTTCGGTCCAATGTATGTCGTTATACTACAGCAAGACAAAGTTAGGTCAGTTAGTATGGAGGTGAATGAACAATGGAACAAGCAGTGGCTGTTAGTTGGAATGAGTGATTTAGTGAATGAGTGATTAGAGCAGGCTGTCATGAGGTTGGGTTTTATATTTAAATATGTGGAGAATCACTACATCTCTCACATCGCCCGAGTAGATGATCTGTCCTGGAGGTCCGGGAGGCCCTGGAGGTCCAGGTGGTCCGCCGTCCCGCCCCGGTGGACCCTGTGACATGAAGATCATTCAGAAAATGAACAAACAATACAATTTGATTGGACTATCTAATGATTTAAGGAACAAGTTGGATGAAACAATGTATATTAAACAACGTGATGAATGAAGCATAAAAATAATTTATTAATATGAATCTGCAGCATTAATTAAACCTAACATTGATTTCCAAGGTTAGTTTTTAGTTTTCAGGTTTATTAAATGCAATCAAAGTGTTAAATTAATCAATAACTCAAGAGCTGGATTTGAGTTTGAGCACTTTGTATTCTATAAAGTTTATATATATATATATATATATCATACTATCATCTGCATATAGTTGAATAAGACAATGAGAGAAAAATAATGTAAGATCATAGAAAATAGGGACACATACTTAATATGTAAAAAGATTTATATGTATATTGAAAAATACATAAAAGCCTTTATGTTATATATATCGTGCACATAACTTACGCTTTCTCCTTTTTCTCCAGTGTCTCCTTTTTGACCCTGAAAAGAAAAAAAAAACAAGAAGTTGTTAGAGCAATAAAAAGAAACAGATCTACAGAGAGTCTAGTGGTGTATTATTGTATTATTTATATATTATACACAAAAGTAGCAGGAAATAAAACCCAGAATTCATCTGGCTTCCTACATGGGGTCCAGGTAATCCGTCCAGACCTGGAATCCCAGGTGGTCCCTTCGGTCCCTCTGCTCCTTTGTCTCCATGGTTGCCTGGCAACCCTGATCGGCCCTAATAATCAGAATTAAATCATTTACTAAAAAAAATACACTGAAGGATTTACTCCAAAAATATATACAATTTGAAATAAAGGATTCAGAGGCCTATATTCAGCAAAACCTATCCTCTTTCACACTCACTGGAAGTCCTGCAACACCAGGTGGACCCTGAAAGACAAAATGCACCAGATAATTCATCCAGAGTAAAGGCTACAGCAGTGAAAGCAGCAGATATGGTGGATTCGGTACCTGTGGTCCAGGTGGTCCTTCCAGTCCAGGAAGACCATTGTTCCCCTCAAATCCATCCCGGGCTCCCTGGAAACAGAGGAGCAGGAGATTTAAGCATAGACCCATGGTTGTATCTCCAGGTGTGAACATACCGAGGGCCTATTTTTCAGTTTTCCTGCTATAAATGAGTAGCAAATATAGAATATTCCTACAATCATAAAGGTGATGTACTTAAACGTGATATCAAAAGAAATCTACAACTCATCAGGTGACTACAGAAGTGTCATAATCTATTTATATTACTGTGACAGAGCAAATATGGTTGGAATACTGCACAAGAAAAGCTAATATTATTATTTAAAGCTTAAAACAAGACCAAACTGACCCACATCAAGAAAAAAAGATGCAAAGATGCAGAAATCACAGTGAGGATCATTAGAGAACATGAAGAATATATTCTGTATCAGGTTAATAGATTCCAGGGTTGTTTTTGTGTTTAAAACCAAGAAAAACTACTATTCTTTAAACCAAACATTGTCCCCCATGTACAAAGCTCATATATTTAACTTCTACTCACATAGCCAAAGCGGTACGGTGGCCCCGGGGGTCCGGGGGGTCCTGGAGGTCCAACTGGTCCCATAGGACCTGGAAGCCCCGCCAGCCCGGTCTCTCCTGCTCTACCTGCTGGTCCTGTGTCACCCTGAAGTGTGAAGGAAAACATAAAATCATGTTTTGTCTCTGACATTCAGTTGCTAGAAGGTTATTGATCTTCACGAGAAGACGTATGGAAAAAGGGGTCGATGCCAAAAAAGTTAATCAGGATGCAGAAGTGATCTTAGATAGATAGATAGATAGATTGATAGCTTGTTAAGATTATAAAAGACTGAAATTATTTATAGTTATGTTAAATTGACATTAAAGTGGTGGAGACTTGGGGAAAAGAGGGGAAAGCACCAAAACGACCCAAGTACCTGTGACCCGTTACACACCGGAGAGGACGGAGCAAAGTAAGAGAAGAAGCCGCTGAAAAAGTTGGAGTCTTGTGCATCTTGCTAGAGAAACATGAAGCAAACATGAAGGAGATCCACCCAACACTGATATATCATTTTTATTTCAGTTCAAGCACTTTATACCCATCATTTATAACAGGGGTGTCAAACATGTGGCCTGGGGGCCAGAATTGCCCCGCTACTGGGTGCAATCCGGCCCCCACTGCAAAAACTATAACTAAAAAGGTGAAGATTTCTTATTTTTGGCTTTTTTCAAGTTTTTCCTCATTTGTTTCAAGAAAACAAGACTAATATTTTCTTATTTTTACTAGTCTGGCCCATTTCAAGATCAAATTGCACCACATGTGGCCCATGAACTCCTTTGATTTATACTATTTAAAAAAATATGATTGATTTTGAGTCAATAAAGTACAAATCACCTTTTCCCCGGCTGCACCTGGAAGACCTAATTTAGCACAGTCGCCCTGAAGGAAAAAGATTAATAGAAAAACATTAAAACACATCATTTTTTTATATTTATAAGCTGTAAGAAATGTTCCTTGTGGGTCTGAGTGTCATCACCTTCTCTCCTCTGGGTCCTGGTTGTCCAGGTAAACCTGGGGGACCAGGAGGACCCTAAAAAAACAGCAGACAGGATATGAACAGACGTCACAGCTCTGTCTTTATCTCTTCAACCTGTCTGGTCAGTTTCTAAATATGAAACTTACAGGTAGACCGGGTACTCCGTCCTGTCCTGGTGGTCCAGAAGGCCCAAATGCAACTGGTCCATTTTCTCCCATCGCCACTGAAACACCAGGAGGGCCCGGGGGGCCTGGGGGACCAGGAGGACCTCGGAGACCCTGGATAATGGATCACAAATTCATGAATTCATGCTCTAGAAATAGTATACATAATTTTTTTTTCTCATAAATCCTTCAAATATTTAATTGTTTTTATATCCCTTTAAATGCTAGTATTGCCATTACAAGAATTTTGTAATTAAAGCTGAAATTGCAAAAAATATAACATATAAATAACATATAAAAATATTAACATATATTATTTATAGCAGATGTAATTTAACACCCCCTGGATTAGACTGTAAAAAGACTCAATTCAACTTCAAAAACCAAAATTTCATGTCTAGAAACTGTTAGATCATGCAAAAATGTGCTAAATAAAGGTTAAAAATTTTCTAAACAAAATGAACATACCCGGACGTCGGGGAATCCTGATCCCTCCATGTCAACAAATGTCTGCAGAAACAGAAATTAACAAAATTCACTGCCTTTAAAAATGTATTCCTGACAAAAAGGAGTGAAAGTTTGAAGAATGGACGTACTGGGTGGTCCCCGGTGCCAGGCCCAGGAGGTCCTGGTGGACCCGGAGGGCCTCTGGGTCCGGGTTGTCCTTCTCCACGATCACCCTAAAGACCCACAACGTATATATAATATTATATAAGGTAATAGCAGGTAATATATACAAATTATAGTTAAATATCTGTTTTAAAAGGAAAGAAACATGAAATATCCAGAACAGCACCTTTTGGCCTTGAGTACCAGGATTTCCTGGAGTTCCTGGGAAACCTCGTGGTCCAATAGGACCCTGAGCAGAGGAGTAAAACCACATAAGTTTATCACCAACTTAAATGTATTTGAAATCTGTTCAATAAAATAAAAACTCACAGGTTTCCCGTCCTCTCCTGGATCGCCCTGAAGGATAAATCACATCCATTAGTCGCATGAATTAAAATACATTTTTCTTCTAAACTTGTCTACTCACAGGTTCTCCGTCAGTTCCTGGTGGTCCTTTGACCCCGTCTAGACCCCGTGCCCCTGGGGGTCCGGCAGGTCCAGCAATCTGCTGCACAACAGAACCGTCCCCAAGTCTGACCACCTCAGCTGCAGGCCCGGGAGGACCAGGGGGCCCAGGAGGACCAGGAGCCCCGCGGTCCCCTTTATTGCCAGAATATCCGAAGCCAGAACTTCCCTGTGAGGAAAAGTGAGTCAATAATGAGAGGATAAGGAGGATATAATGTTTTAATTGTGGTTTGATAAGAATTATAATTACATATTTCAGTAAACTGTCATTTATTTATGATAAAGAACATGTCAAACTTATAAGAATGTAGATCTATGTGATGTTTAATAAGGCAAGTGCAGACTGTAATTGCTGATTAAATCCATTAGGTTAAATCTTTATAAAACATGTAGTTTTCTTATAAGCCCCAGGTCTATTTTTTAATTTTCCTAATATATATGACAAGAAATATGGAATATCTCTATAACCACAAAGGTTATATACCTAAACCTGATATTAAAGGTAATCTATATAACATGTGAGGTGAATACAGAAGTGTCAGAATCAATTTATATTCCTGTTACAGAGCAAATACGATTATTGAAAAAAACAGTCCAACGTTGTGTTTTACTACAGATAAAAACACAAACTGACCCAAATCAGAAAAAACTAATTAAATAAGCTAAATTTTTAGCAATGCAGTTAAATGATTAATAAGATCAGAGTTCAAAGATCAAATATTTGTCCATAAAATCATAGAAATCACATCGAGGATCATTAAAGAACATGAATCAAACAGCTCAAATCTTAATTAAATCTTAAAATAACCATTAGTTGAAGCGCTAATACTGACATTGACCCATTTACTACACATAAAAATGCTTTTAATGTTGTGGATGAGGTTTTCTCATGCAATATATGAATAAAACTCAATGCTGCTCCTGTATGTGACTAAACCTCCAAACATGCTGCATCATGAACGTACCTTTGCACCTTTTTCTCCCTGAAAAAAGGAAAAATACAAAAAAATAATTTAGTCATGTGTGTCAATTTATCTATTTTATATCTTTCACAAACAGACTCCCTGTCACTTTCTACCTTCTGTCCCACAGATGATGAAGAACCGGAGCTAGAACCAGAACCAGAACCAGAACCAGGCTCTCCCTTCGGTCCGGTGGGGCCTCGGTCCCCAGGTGTTCCTTTCTCTCCTTTGTCTCCTTTATCACCTTTAGCACCACCAGGACCTGAAGGATATGTCACATCAAGTAAGTTACAACATGTTTAAAACTGCACATTTTAAGCAAGAATTCCTTTTAGAATTTCTAAAGAAAATGACAATAACCCAAAGCTTTTATCCAAAATGTATATTTTATAGCACTTTATGAGCTTACTGATACTAACAATGTACCCAATCTACATACATTTGTATAAAAATGAAATAAATCTTGTAATATGTCTGCGGATATTTAACTCCATCACCATCAAACCCTGCTCCATCTAGTGGAGTTGGTGATATATTGTGGTCAATGGAGGTAAAGGAAGGATCCGTCCTGTAGATGGCGCTGCTGCATGATTTATACTGACCTTCCATTTATCAGCCAATCAATTCTACTTCAGTTTAAATTATTTTATTTGTTTATACTATATCAGCTATTACTACTACAACTATACATTATAAATCCATTTAAAAAAAATGTGGCATTAATATTAGTATTTATTTTATTATAGGGGGATGATTCAAATAAATGCAAATATATTAACTTTATTTTTATTCTATTTCTTTTTTCCATTTCTTGACTACACTGAATTAATTCTGATTTGGAATTGCACAGCACATATTTCTGTTTGTATGTCTTTGAAGCATTTTGTAAACTTTTTAAAATGGCGATTGTATTATTGTATTGTATAAATAAAGGATGTTATGATAATTATAGTTAAATGACCATATTTCACATTTATCCTGAGTTGTATTATCTCAGTATCTCAGTGAAGTTTAACATCTTGTTTATGAAGCTTCTTTCTGCAGCTTTATTAACAGGTTTGTTTAGTGTCTCATGAATATTAATGAGCCTCTCCTCTGATTGGATAATTTAAATGGTTGTGAATGAGCAGTAAATGTTGAGTTATGACATCACAACTTCACAGAAGTGCTCGTTTTAAGGCTCAGTTTCTGAATACAGGCTGCGTATATTGCTCTGTGGATTGAGAGTTTTGAAATATAATGTAGAACATTTTATAGATCTTCTTACAATCAATTCTATGATATGGGATCTTAAAATGAAAATATGTTTTATTCATGAGCATATTTTAGCACATTTTAAGCTTTTAACTTTGGCAAAAGTTTAATGAACAATGTGGTTAGTTAACCAGCAGATGGCAGCAGAGCTGCAGAGGCCACAGAGGTCAGAGCTGCTAGTTTTAGGAATACAGGCTATTTAGTTCAATATTATATGAAATAATAATAAAGAATTAACTGAATCAGAATTAAAACAGGGCATCAAGGTAAAGCAACAATTATTCCAGCTTATATCATGCCTTAGCTGTGCATACTTCTTATATTTCGAACGAAAATGACACAGGGAAAATGAGGCTTAATCCATTTGTGAGCGGCAAAAACAGCAGATTCACAAAAACAGCTTGCAATTAAGCCTTTGAGATATAAAAATAAAATAATTTCATCAACTGCAGATTGTGCCGCAACAGCAAGATATCACCAAACCTCCACCAACATGCCCACGTCTCCTCAAAGCTCCGCACACAAGCAGCTCGGCCGATACGGAGATACGGCCGCATGTTAATTAGGACATGATCCTAATCATGAATCGGCTCTTCTGCATGCCGCCATCCTTTTACCCCCATGAGACCCACCTGGTGGACCCGGTGGTCCAGGCTGGCTGTAGTCCACCCTCGGCTGCTGATTCCTGTCGTCTGAAGGAAAGAACTTCCTGGTTTCAGAGCAACACTTGATTGGATTGTCTAATGTCTTTATATGTTTATTCAGGGTCTTATGTGAAGTTTCTCTTTCGAAACTGCCAATGCAAACCTAAACTTTTCCACCAGAGGGAGGTAAAGAGTCTTAAATCAACGCTGCAGCAGCAAAACTCCACACACCTTCAGGCCCAGACAAGCACGTTCATGTGCACATTTCAGGATAAAAACACAATGATTCTACGAGACGTTTCTCTGGCAGCGGCTGCTGTGTGATTAAAAGCTTCCATTACACGATCCCTGGACTGTGTTTACAGCACAGAGCGTCTCAGGTGAAGATTTAGAGTCACAAGCGACGGTAATGACAAGATATTTTACCCGTTTCCAGAGGAATTCTGGATCCTTTTGAGGAAATCACTGGTGGTTCAGGCACCGGCCGAAAGGCTGGAGGAGTCGTCTGTGCACAGAATATAATATAACAAGAGTTTACAACATCTGCAACCACTGGACCCCTCAGTCATTGCTAACATAAAATTCACAAACTTTAATGCCTCACATGCATATGAGCCATTTCTGGATGTATCATTTCACAGTGCAGGTTTTATGGTGATAACCGACTATAAAACAATCTTTATTAGTATCTTTTATGCAGTAAAAAGTCCTCTCATGATCGAATTTAAAATGTGTAGACATTTTTCAGAGACTAAAAAGGCTCCTGAGGCACAAACTACACATATTTAATAGTATTAAAAACGGATAATTCACCTGAATAAATAAAGATTAAATAAAACTGTTTACACACTTGGATTAAACACATCATTACAACATCTGCAACCACTGGACACATTGACATAATCAATCAATCATTGCCAGGATAAAATTTACAAACTTATTTTACAATTTATTGCCTCAAATTCTTATTACAATATTATTTTAAGCAATTCCTGCATGCAGCATTTCAGTGCAGGTCAGTGGCATGCACAGAAATATTGAAGGGCAGGGGCGAAAAGGAAAAAAAGGGGCACATATAGCATGTCTTTGTTGCTAAAGAGGGCACTTTAGCATCTGTTTTGGCTTCTAGAGGGCACTTAAGCATGCATTTTAGCTGTGATGAGGGCACTTTAGCACATATGTTGGCTCCTATAGGGTATTTTAGGAAGCGTTTGGCTCCAAGAGGGCACATTTTGGTTCTTAGAGGGCACTTAACCGTCTATTTTAGCTATCATGAGGGCACTTAAGCATGCATTTTAGCTGTGATGAGGGCACTTTGTGTTTTGCTCCTAGAGGGAACTTAAGCATGGATTTTAGCTGTGATGAGGGTACTTTAGCATGCATTTTGGCTGCTAGAGGGCACTTTAGCAAGTGTTATTTTGTAAACAATTGGGACACGAGGGGCGACCCCCTGACTATAAAACTTTATGCAGTAAAAAGTTCTCTTGTGTAGTTTTGATTGAATTTGAAATGTTTAGTTATTAGACCTGGAAATCACTTTCCTTCATCCTCATTGATTACAATATTACATCGGTACACAAATAAATGCAAAGGTTTTTATCAGGCAGATTGTTATTTTACATTGTGAAAACTGACCTTCACAGTGTTATCAATCTCTCTCCTGTCACCGTCACCGCTGCCGAAATCACCGGAGCTCTGATCAGACAGGAAGAGGAGGAGCTTAGATGAGATCATTCAGACACCGAGGATCATCTCTGACAAACACACAAACATGCTCACAGCATCGGAGTCGTCCTCTTCATCACAAAGACGCTCAGCGGCGCGAGAGTCGCCCACAAGCTTCAGCTCGGCGATCTCACCCTGAAACACAAACACACAAACTGAAGAGATTTTCTTTCAGCTTTGATGCTACAGACTCTTCAAAAATTTCAAATGACCCATTTCATCTTCGCTTTTCGGCTTCAAAGGTCGTGTGACATGTGGTTGCAAAGGTCAGAGGTCAAAGGCAAGAGAGGTGGAGTAATAGATTTACAGGCATGAGGAGGGTTAATTCTGCTCTTCCTGTTCCAGTGAACCGGACACAAACCTGCAGCGAGGTGCAACTGGGACATATTTAAGACAACAAGAAGGTCAATGACACACACACACACACACACCTGCTCTTTTAGCACACTGTGTATTATTCAGACTTTTCCGGGTCCCGTGGGTCACATTTGGATAAGGAGTCATTTCTGTTTTTCAGTCATTCTTGTCAGGAATATGAAAAGCAAACATCTCTTCAGCACTTGAGAATTTCCTCTGCTGGAAGCCTGGAGTTTAAAAACAACACCTCATGTACAGAATGAGCACAGAAAGTCTTGTTCTCATCATTTTGGTGGAATATTATCTAATCTGCATTTAAAAATCTTTGTTTCAAATGTGACCTCACTTTATATTACAGATTGTTTGGTTCAGCTCATCGATCATTTGGAAAAGAAAAAACTGAAGTCAATACAGGATGTAATGAATCAGGAACCAATACAGGAAAAATGGAAATAATTTGGATATTTTTACATCATAGGTTTCAATTAAAAGTGACCTCTCATACTTCCAGGTGATAAACCTGTAAAAGTTTTTTTCCTGACATTTTCTGGCTCAAACGACTGATCGATTAATCCAGGAAATAACCATTATTGACTATTGATAATGATAGAGATCATTAGGAAGAACCTGAACTGCAGAGATGTTCCAGTCTTTAAATAGTGGACAGCAGCCAATAGGAGCGTGGAACATCAAGGAAGCTGTGGATCTTCATGATCCTTCATCATTTAGAAGATCCAGCAGCCTCTTAGATTTGCTGGATTTAAGACCTTAAAGGGACCCTGTGAAATTAGTAGTGCTATGTTTTTATTGTTTCCAATGAAGTTTGTGGGGTTAACATGCAAATAAAGTTGTCTTTGCAAATGTTTAATGAAGAAGTTTCCTCTTAACCTTCCAGTTGTCCTTCAGGGTCAAACTGACCTCACTCATTTCCTCCACCCTTTTTTCCCCATTTCCACTTCCTTACTTATCCTCAAATCTTCCTTCTTCCATTCCTATGTCATTTCCTCCTTCCCTCCCTCCCTCCCTTACATGTTTTCTCCCTTCATTCCTTTCTTCCCTCCCCTAAACTCCCTAACTGTCCAAACTGTAATGCCCATCGGGGTGAATCTGCGATTTGTGATTTTGGGCTATACGAATAAAACTTACTTGTCTTCCTTCCTCACATGTTTTGTCCCCTCTTTCCTTCCTTCCTAAACCCGAGGACAGGTTAAAACTGTTCACGATCTAAACAAATCCTTTTCAAAAATCGTGAGTCTATATCATCTTTGTCTGGAACTTGTAGCCTATATTAGTGCAGCTTGCAGCTCCACTTTGTGGTGTTTTCAGGACAAAGTAATATGTTTCTGACTGAAATTAACATGATTCAGGTGAGTTACTCATTTCAAAAGTTACCTGAAACTTGTCTGTGTCGGCTCCTCCTGCCTGACCCACGAAGATCCCCGCCCCTGCGTCCAGCTCCATGGGGTCGGGCGAACGCTCGAACTTCACGAACTGCGGCTCGGAGTCGCAGCCCTGGTAGAAGGTCACCTGGTCGTCGAGCACGGACAGAGAGAAGCGGGTCCAGGTGTTGTCCAGGCGCGGCACGTTGAAGCTGGCGGCCTCGTACGAGGCCTCGGAGTCGGGCTCGGTGTAGAAAAGCTGCACGTTCTGGCGCCCGAACTGCACCGCGCTGAGCTTGACCCCGATGTACATGAGCTTCTGGGAGCCATCCGTGATGGAGAAGAGGACGGAGGCGGCGGGGGTGGTGGGCTTGATGTAGAAGATGAGGGAGAAGTGGCGGTAGAAAGGGTTGGGGACGTGGATCAGAGCCGGCTGACCAGACACCGCCGCTGAGCTGAACACGTAGGAGGTGGCCCCCCGCGGCCCGTACGACTTGCTGATCTCATTCGGTGGCGGGTCTCCGATGAGCTGGGCCAGAGAAACACTGCTCTTCTCTGCAGGGGAGAAAGACAAAGCAAATCCAGACTTAGAATGACGCAAACAAATAAGCTACAACTGTTATATATTCATTATTTCAGCACTAATGTGTGTAAAAGGTTGCGTTCATGAGTCAGAAGGAGCTTCGTGAGGTGAGTTTAAAGCACAGAAATGAGCAGCAAATCACAAGTTCTTTGGAAAGAATTTGTTTTAATAACATTCAGATGACACATTTTCAAGAAAACCAGGACCAGATACAGGTCAGGATCTGCTAAGACATGTTAGGATGAAAACTATGTGGAGTGCAGGAGGTGCAACAAGTTCAGAGGCTGCTTTAACCTGTTAAAATCCAAACCCCCTGATACAGCAGCAGTATAGAGTTTTATTCATATATCACATGAGAAAACCTCAGCTACAACTGAGGTTACACAATGTTACTGTTACAGCACCAATATGTCAATATACACATAATCACTACAATAAGAAAATAGTTTAATATCAATAGTAGTGATATTTAATTTAGCACTTATAAATAAATGAACTTTGCACTGCAGGTAATTAAGGATTTTTTTTCTGATATGAATCAGTTTGGTCTTGTTTTAAGGTTTTAAATGAAATATTATCAATATTCTAGCTATATTTGCTCTATAACAGCAACATAAATTGATTCGGATACTTCTGTAGTCACTTCATAGGTTGTAGATTTATTTTGATACCAGATTTAAGGACAATAACCTTTGTGGTCATAGAGATATTCCACATTTCTTATCATTTATAGCAGGAAATCTAATAAATTAGACCTGGGGCTTAAGTGGTTAAATGATTCAGCAGCTCAGCCAGCGCAACCAATGACACAAGTGACACAATCTTAATTCCAAAATGTGAGAGATATATATTTCAACATCAACATGGGCAAATAAAACCAATTATCAGGAAAATTAAAGAGTTAAATTGACCCTTTAAAGGTAGTTTAAATAATTTACATTACTTTTGACTGGGTCAATTTAGTGGAAAAAAGACGCTGATATTTCAGTTCCCATAGACTGAAATAGCCTTTAGGGAAATGAGCAGCAACTTTGACAGCAATAGTTTCATTCTCATAAATCTGCATCACAAGGGAGCAAACATTGTCTGGCAGATCCTAACTCAGCCATCTCCTGAGGTCTGGGGGCCTGTCGCAGCAGATTCATGAGAGAATCTGTGCATTAAGGGGGTCACAGGGGTCAGCGGTGGTGGGGGTTTCCCAAGGTTTCTGAACGAAGTAAAAGGATCAAGGATTCGGCTTGTTGAATGTTCAGTCAGAGCGACGGAGGAAGCTGTAACTCACACACAAAACAGCTGAGTAATTGAGAAATGCCTGAAAAAGTAAAACCGCCATTGTTCATTCTGAGCATCGAGTCACATGTTCGTCTTTGTACGAGTCGAGAAACGAGCAACAAAGAAGACGTCTGTTATTTGAACTAATTATACTTTTATTTCTGATTTCTGCAGACACTTTTATTATCAGTTATTCTGCAAATAATCATTTGGTTGATTAAATGTCAAGTCATTACAAATGCAATAATTAACTGATCTAAACAAAATTAATCGAGAAAAATACTTAAATAAACTTTCTTCATCTTTGGATTCTGGATTTTTAGTCTGAGAAAATGGCAGTTTTCCATTCAGTCTGATGGTAGACTGTCCAAATCAACATCTAAAAAAATGAAGCATAAATGCACCATTGATTGGTGATTGAATTTCTCGTTTCTGATTGGACTCATTTCATCCTGCATGAAATTCAACGACATCATCATATTTTCTTATTAAATTCTAGAGTAGTACAGTTAATTTGATTAAAGATCACAGAAACTAGACGGTACAGACTTTAAATCCACAAAAAGTACAGTTTATCATGTTTGCAATAAATAAACTGTCTCACTCATCCTAATCCTGTTTCATAAACTCTCTGGAGTCTTTTGTTCAGCATCTACCTGCTGAAAAAAAGTCACATTGCACTGATTCTACCATAGAAAGTTGTTTGCAGGACAACCTGCACAACAACTTGTAGCAGCACATCTGCATCAACCCACCAACCCGACGCTAGCAGAATAATCCAGAACACATGCTACTGAAACACTGGGTTCCCTGCACGGTGACGTGTTATCGTGTCCCGACCAGCGGAGCAGCTACAGCTTAGCCCGTTTCCTGTGGGACTTGGTCCAATTGGAGCTGGAGTCGGGCACGCAGGGTGGTCAACTTCCCACTGAGGACACCTGCTGCCGCTTAATCTCACACAGCGACACAGCTGCTGCAGCTGCTGCACACATCAGGTGGCTCCAATTATGAATGATAAAATGATAAATGACAATATAGAAAGCTCACATGATGAGTTCACATCGAGAAAGTGTCCAGCTGCTAAACTGACCATTCAAGGATTTAACAATGTATGTGAACATACATAGCAGGGTACTTCTCGTTGGGCTTGCATGGATTTGTATTGTTTTAGCTTGAACAAAACTGTTAATGAGAACCCAGAGGTTGGAAGACAAATCTGAGAACTACAAACCTTCTGTCATGTCTACAACCTGCAACTTTATGCTCATGTTAAAGTGTTATATTAAGATCAGGGATTTTTACATGCCTGCAAGTATCTTTAAGTAGCTTTTAAAGAGGCAGATGAGCATTTACGATGCCATTTACTCTGTTCCTACAGATATGTTTTTTGTTAAAATATAATGGAGTGAAATAGGATTTGGCACATTTAAATTCTCCTGTATTATATATACTTTATATTCTATGACTTTACTGTTGTCCTCTCGGGTCAAACTGACCTCACTGTTCCTCCCAATTGTTTCCTCACTTCCTTCCTTCTTTCCTCATGCTTCCCTTCCTTCCTTCCTAAAGCTGAAGGCCCAGAAGGGTTAAAACAAAGAGTGAAAACCATGTTATGACATTTTCACTTTTCAGAGCTGGACTTTGATTTATTTCCATGCATAAATCTGCTAAATAGCGTTGTTGAGACTAAAATGGGACATTTAGTGACTCGTGATGGATGAAATAGTCACAGAGAAACACTGAATGGTTTGTTTGCTTCACAACTACAGTTGCTGTCGCTGCAGTTTGGAGATAAATTGCTCAAAGACAGAGCAGGGAAGTGTGTTCCATATTCTACACAATCAGAACAGCATTAGTGCTTCAACTAAACATAAACACAGAACTCTGGTCACTTTTGTCCAGTGTAAAGAGTAAAGTTTATAGTATTTTAACCCATAAGAACCTGGACCTATTTCTCCTTAAAGGAAAATTATGGGGAACAGATCTATGTTGCATTTACGTCACATTGGGCGTTTATGGTAAATTTATTCGTCATTTGAAAATGATTTAGCTTGGCAGCTTTTGTTTGCTTAGTAGCACATATTATTTCCTCAACATATATCAGAGTTGCCATTTTTACCATTTTTCTTATTGTGACATATACGTCATATCAATTAATTAAATAATTCTAGTCAGAACAGGTTATATGTAATAATATAGGACATGTATATAGGTATATATGTATATAGGACAAATATAGGACATAGGACAAATTAGTCAGCCCTCTCACACAGTCACATGACTTTAGGATCAACATCAGTTCAAATTAAGGATAAAGCTGGATAAGGACACTAGTGGGTTCTTATGGGTTAAAACTCCTTTATGTCTCAGTCAGATAATATTCTTTTATCTGGTTTTGAGCATATTTCAACAGTTGCAGCAAAGTTGGTAGATTACTCGGAGATATTGTTGCATGCAGTAGCAGAGAAATATAATGGACGTGGCTGTTCTCCAGCAATCAGTGGCCTTGAATCGCTCACTTAGAGCTGGTGATCAGCTGTTTCTTTAGCTTGGCCGCTGTCCAGAGGACAGCTGGACGCTGGCATGACATGGAAACGTGGGAAAGCGTCGTCATGGTGCCCAGATGTCAGCCTATGGCCCCGTTCCCTGCTTCCATCTCCTCCTGCGACCTAACGTATGGAAGGAGAGCATCTCATCGTCCCCGAAGGCATCAGCACGTAAAAAAATGACCTCATGTATTGTGTTACAGAGGATTACTGAAGTGCCATGACTGTATTTTTCCAACATGAAATTCAACGCCTGCTCCACTGTGTGAAAAAAAGATGCTGCCAGCGAAAAGACAGATGGACAGTCGGACACAGGAAGGAAATGTCTGTCAGATGTCCATGGGAAAGTGGACCATGAGGGACATGGACAGCATCAGTCCCAGAAGCCTGCGCTGACACTGCCAGTTAAAACAGGCTGAAATGTCACAATGGAACCAAAGGACTCGCCAGAGGTTCAGGAGGTTTCAGAAAAATGAAATCTCTAATCTCTAATGGCCTCTAAAAGAAATGTAAACGCATTCCTCTCTGTCTCATTCTTTTGGCCCAAATGAAGCCATGTTTTCAGAGATGGATTCAGATTATAAGACCGATATAGTCTCTAAATCACATCGACACTTCTGTTGGTCCAGAAAACTGGTTTGAGCTTTTATCACGTGAAGTCTGGTAGGGAAAATCCACTAGAAATTAAAATATTATCATGAATTAACCCAACAACAGGTTAAAATGTCTGGTCTTGAGCAACAAACATTACAAACCCCCCAAAATAATAAAATTCCTATAGTATAAGACACAGGAAAAGCAGCAAATTTTCTCAATGGACAACCTGGAAACATCAAATGTTTTAGAACAAACAAACAAATATAACATGTATGACAATAGTGTTTTTAGAGCTGCATGTTCCTTTATTTTATTACTATTTGTTGCATATTCTGTTTTACAACTACTTTTGTTAGTTTCTCATTTTATTTCTTGGTTTTATTTCTAGCCCATTACTGCCAGAAAATTAAAAAAATATATATTATGAGATAAAAAGTCAAAATTATGAGATAAAAAGAGTATTCCTCGATGTACTCACATTCCATTTCCAAGAATTTACACAAAACAGCTGCTACTTAATTATGAGATACTAAAATATCGCATAATTTTAATTTTTTAGCTCATAATTATGACTTTACTTTCCATGGAGATTTTATTTTCATTCTCTGGCAGGAATTGCTTCCAAACACCTTTTCTTAAAGTGCTTAACAGTAAAATGAAGAAAAAAGGGCTTCCATAAAAGGTGTCATGTACATACAGTATATATTATTATAAGTGTATATATTATTATAATTCCTATTTCAAAGCGTCAATGTGTGTTGGACATAGTGATGAAGAGTCTGTATTAAACTGGATGAGCAGCCGCTGTGCTGCTGAAACTGTGAACATTTCAAACCTCGAGCTGCCAAAAGTGACATTTCACCTCAGAATTGCCAATTTCATCTGAAGCGAGAGCCAGAAGTCAGACAACGCAGCAGCAGTGAGTTTATAACTGCTGGATAATTAGAGTCATTACATAGTTCACCTAAAGTGAACCTGAAAAATGTTTGTTTATTTGCAAAAGCAGAATTACAGCATCACACCTACGCGTTCAGCCGTCTATAATTACACAGAAGCATTCTGTGTGAGTAATCCTCACTCATTTAGTTGCAGGCAAAGGTTTAAAGAACATTGCATCAGTATCAAAGTATGTCTCAACCCGAGCTTATACCTCCATCTGAAAAGCTGCAGCCCTTATTTGGAAATGCAAGCACTGCTTTAACAAAATAATTTAATTGTCTAATGATACACTGCCCGGAATCTGAGATATTTATACAGATCAGACAGTCTGCTTCTTTACCTTAAAACAAGTCAAGGAAAATCTGTTAACCTGTTAATCCTGGGTGTCTCTTCAGGGAATGAGACACGTACTTTCACTCACACAGAAAGCGGCAGGGCCTCCTGGGCCCGAACCAAATGGACTTCACACGTCTGAGAGGAGACTTTTCTCATCGGTTTTCGCTTCAAACGGAGGCGACACAGCTGCGACGGCCCCCCCTCTGATCCCCAGACGGACCTTAATCTGTCTTTGAATAAGCCGAGAGCCGAGAGCCAATTAAATCTGGTTTCTGGGCTGCAGTCCAATCTAAATATCCAAGAAAGTATTGTGAGTGAAGATGTGAGCTGCAACAGGTATCAGCTATTAACGATGCATATGTCACTTTAATCCCATAAAATATTTGTAGGTTTTGGGCCAAAATAAAAAGTCAGATAATACAGATAGTAAATATCAGAGGTAAATCTTTGCATTTCAGAAGCTGGAAAAATATTATGTTGAGTATTTTTGCAAAAGCAAAAATTGAAAAGATGAAAGCCTGCAGCCATCATGCAATGATTAGCTGGATTTTAATGTCTTTTTCAACTTCTTTGTCACCTTTCTTATGCAACAACTGAGAAAAGTCTGCAACGTTATTCCATCCTGAACCACTGCAACACACCCACATCTTTAAAACTCCATGTCAAAACTGACTTTCTTATAAAAGATTTGAATTTTCAAGACCTATTTATGTGTAAAATTGGTTGAATGCCCCTTTATGCTTTACTCTGTTTTCTACCTTTGTTGCCCAAGAAACAGCACAGTGTGCCTTTCAATCTGTCCCAAAAATATCTTTTAAAAAAGCTATTTTCAGGCAAATTGATGTACTTCGATGTTCGATTAGACATCGGCTAGTTGTCTATAATTGAGAAAATGCAATTCAAAATGATTAAATTCATCTCATGCAGGGCTTTTGAAGAAAACTGTGCACTGACTGTGAACCACTTCTCCTCACACAGCGGGTAATTCCCCACTGGCATAAAAGTCTCTCTCACACTGTCCCGCTCTGTCTCTGCTCATCGTCTAATGCTCGGCCAAACAATTAATTACCACCCATCAAGTGTTACTGGTTTTGGCGGGTGGGCGACTGGCCGTGCCCTCTGACCCCTGCCGGAGACTCCGAGCCGCCCTGTCTCGCTGCGGTCACAAGGCTCTCTTGTCACAAAACCGTGATGCCGTTGCCCTTTCTACCAAACCAGTGACACGATTTGCAGCCGACTGTTTTTCCCACCCACAGCCACGATCATGAACACCATCCATCTTCTCTTCTCGCCTCACCACACAGACGCTCCGATTGTTTCCCTCTCTGGCACTTTGGACACTAAAACTCCAGCCGCCTCTAAATAAATCTGCAAAAAAAAATTATAAAAAAAAAGATCTACACCAGCTGATCAGAAATTGCGAAACACGATGACAAGTAGATAACACAAGACAGAAATGTGTGGCATGAAGGAGGAGGACATGGCAGGAAACCACAACAATTATTACAACTAAAACCAATGTTTCCATCCATAGATTAAATGTTACTACAGTGCAAGTCTGCTGCCAAATAATTAACTTTAAAGCCCCTTAACATCCTACTTCTCTCTGCTGGATAATGAATGAGCCAGAGCAGGTGTTTGGAATTTCACACCCAATAAAAAACAGCCTAATGACAAGTAAAGTTTCATATCCTGTTCTGCAAGTGCAGCAGCAGACTACACGTAGGGAGACGTGTTTCCACATTTCTCCATCACATGTAGTGTCCCACACATATGTTCTAGGTCTTAACTTCAAGTACGTTTATGTCTAAACTTGAAGTTTATCCAAACACGAAGCCGTTTCGTTAAAAGTGTCACATGAAAAATAACAGGATCTGTCCGCCACTTCAACCCAGACCATTTACATTGACTATTCCCCTGGGAAAACGCATGATAAGGATACTTTAATGGAACAGTCCATATGGTTAACCTCTTTGTAAGAGAGCCTATACAGTGACAATCCGCCCCTCATACGCACAATTTATGACACCACTAAAAATCCTGACAAGGGCCTCTGGAGCATTTCCTGTCATTAGGAGGATCAACAGGGATGGAACTTAATGTAAAATCCTTGTGTCACTATTCTTTGCTAATTCCACAACAAACAGCTTTTCATCCTATACATTAGGTAAAAAAAAACTCCATAATCATCATGAATCAGGGCAGTATTCAGGTGCTGGATTTAAACAACCTTTAGCTTTGCTGTTGTTCACCATTGGAGACTCACATGAAGCAGATGCAGTTTTACACTGTGCAGCTGACGAGACAATTACAAGAACATGGCATGATGCCGGGGGGGAGGGAGGAGTTGTTGCTGGACAGGACTCTCAGGACATGAAACAGTAGCAACGACACCACTGAGAATCTTCTGCAGTGCAGGACCAAACCAGGGGATTTGCATGTTAACAATTGGTAAAATTCTTCCAAAGCAAAATTTTTCCTTCCAGGCACCCTTTGTTTTCTGCTCATGAAAACCTGCAGAGACTTGAACCAGGCTTGAGTTGAGGCATTCGTCACAATACCGTATTGTTCCTAAATCAATCTGCACCTAGAAATACATAAATGTTGAGAACAGAGTGTCAGTGTGATGGATGGCTCCACTCAAGCCCCTGCAGGTTGGGTTCCTTCCTGTTGTGACATCAATGCACCACACGTGTGCCTGTGAGTGGAAAAAATTCCGATCTAGATACTTCACTACGACATGGTTTTGAACAATAAACAAGTAGTTGGGACTTGCATTAAAAAAAATGGCTTAAACATGCAGAATTAGGTTTTAAGTGCAATAAATAACTGAAACAAACACAAAACAGAAACATCGTCGACGAGAAGGAAATCGGATTCAAAATGTATCGCCACACAAGGATACATTCTAACCCGCCGTGGTTACCTTTCCAGTTACTAACGGACGCGCACGGAGAGCAACCGGGCTCCTGGCCTCTTTCAGGCAGGAGGTTGCACGCCGCTGGGAGCCGCCCGTCCTCCAGGGACGCCCAGCAGCTGTCCTGCAGCACGTGGCAGAAGCTGCGAGAGGGCGGGAGCTGGGGCGCGGCGGGGGAAGAGCACCTGGGCGCCAGCAGGAGGCAGAGGAACCGCTCTACGCCGTGGTGACACCCCGCCCTCGTCAGCCACGCCCACTCCTGTAGGGCCACGCCTACTTCCTCCACAGAAGTGTGGTTTAAAAAGTTGGGCAGCGTGAAAAGCCCCGAGCAAATGGGCCAATCAGAGGGCACTGGGAGGCAAGTCGGGTCAACGACGCCGCTAGGGTCCAAACTTGCGTCAGAAACGCCATCTACGATCCCAGTTACATCTCTGGGCGGGACTCTGCCACCCTCGAGGCCTCTCGAGACCGATTCTAGACCCGACCCGGAAGCGCACCCTGACCCCTGCTCCCCCCTCACCCCGCGGACCCCGTCTGCATTACCCGTCGCGTTGGGGTTAGCGCTCTCCGCCTCGCTCAGGTTCCCGTTAGCAGTCCCGTTGGCCAGGGTGGCGTCCCACGCCTCCACGATCTGACGGATCCCCGTGGCCACGTTGAGGATTTCTTCCCCGACCCCAGACAAATTGTCATCCTCCTCCTCCTCCTCCTTCTTCTCCGCCTCCATCTTTGCGGCGCCAGGTGTCACGGCGGTGGCAGCGGCATCTGTCGTCCCTGCTGCCGTCGACGCTAACGGGGCCTCTGAGGTTGTTTTTGGCTCTATTTTCCAAAGCCAGGCCTCCAAGCTCCCAACACAGACGACCAGGAGCAGGAACCATGTCTGGACCTTCAGCATGGTGCCTCCTGCTGCTCCAAACTCTTTACCCCTAAAGTGTCCCACAGTCTCTGGCCAGTTTCTCCAGGTGCCACCTGTTAGTCGTCCGGTCAACAGTTAAATCCGAGCTCTTCAAGTGCCACTGAGCATCCGCTGAAGGAAAGCAGAGACATAAAACTCAGCTCAGGGCTCAGAGACCCTCCCTCCAGAGCTCCTGGTGCACGGCTGCAGCAAACAAACTCCCTCATGAAGAAAAAAAAAAAAAAAAAAAAACACATTGAACATGAACAAGGGGGGAGACCCAGGAGTGGAGGCAGGGTTTCTATACCAACGGTGGAAGCCATTGGTTGCTAGAGTTGCCCCAACACACTGAAACTCCTCCCTGTGTGAGCTGATGAGGGGGTTCCCACAGGCCGCTTTTTAAAAAATCATATTTAGACCATAATGAACTGATTTAGTTCACATTATGTCTAAATTCCAAGTGCAGAAGTTCAGAAATTAAGGAAAATTGGTGAACTACAACCTGCTCATTCATCAGAAAGTATTTAAAGGCCCCATATAGGAGGAAGGTAGATTTTAATTGCTTTGATTATAATAAATACCATCACAGCCTATTTATTCAAATCAGAGGAAGGGTTCGTTAATATTAATGAGATGAGGCGCAAAAACCTGTTTATTCTTGAGAGAAGAGATTTTTGCTTCTTAAAACCGCGAATATACATCTTCAAATAAAACCCAGCAAAAATGTCCGATATGGCAGCTTTAAAACCGCTTTAGCAAATCAAACAAAGTCTGAACCAGACAGGAAAGTTCAGTAGACGAGATGCTGCGAGCTATTCCAAATCTCCTGATAGACAAGTTCAGACATTCACATCAACCGCAGCCTCAACCCAGGCTGAAGAACTCGGCTTTTAATATCACACAGCTCCTATAGCTCATCACTGAGGAATATTCAGCACAAGTAGATCATAATGGCAGCATAAACATAACATGTTCAATCAAAAATTGGTCATAATTACTATTTTTCTAAAAGGAAAAAAACAGTCCTCCATCCATTTACCCGTTTGCAGTGATTGTATCTATGTGATGTGATGTGTAATCCACAATTATATCTTCTTAGGGATTTAAAAACCTCAATTAAAACCCAGGAAAAGTGTAAACAGTGAATTTAATGTCATTTTGGCATCGTGTTGTCTTTTCTTTGAGATTTGTATCAACACTACTTGATAAATGGTCTTATAAACAGTAATTACATGCTTCACATGTTAATTTCACTTTCTAAATGTGCTAGCAATTTTATATTAAAGTGGTGAAAACAATTAAAGGAATAGTTCAACATTTAATTTCTTTGTAGACGCGAGGTGACAAAAAACAATCTGAAATGTACAAAACCAAGAGGAAACAGCGAGTCTGGTTCTCTATAAGAGCCTAAAGCTTCTAATTAACCCGTCCTTCTTCACAGGGAGTTAAACGCAGAGAGACAAAACCACAAATTGTTGTTTTTCTTTGTGTATAGATAAATCAAACAATATTCAACATGTTAATTAGAGGCTTTAAAGGACTTTTAAGGGACGAGCTCTTGCATAATATAGGAATCCATCTTCTGGTCTAAGTTTTTTTAATACGCACAACGCATGTCAAAAAACGTTGTGACTTAAAACTGGATTCATGATTCATTCATTGGGAAATAATGGGATAATGAGTACAAAACCTTATATATTTAACATCATTTCCAGACATTTTAATCCAGAAAAATGTTATATTGTGTCTTTCATTATCATTTCTTATCAAAAAACTGTTGGTTCAACCAAATGTCAAATATCCTGTAAAAAATGTGACTTTTTCCCCAAGCCATAAATTTAACAACTAGAATGTTGATGTCAGATTTGATTAGCAGAAAATATATCAGTATCGCAGAAATACACAAAATTATAACCACTTTTTGTGTATTTCCCACAAAATGATCCATCTCTCACAACTCAAGGACATGAACTCCCAAGTCCCAAGCGATGATGGACGCAGCAGCTGACGGCTTCCTACTGTGAGAATATCAGAGAAATGTCGACTCTGACAGCAAGAAACGACCTGCGGCGGATACGTGATGATTCCATCTGCTGTTTCAAACAATAACAAAAGGAAAAGGGGGAAAAAAATGGTGTTGGGTTACATGAAACTGACACGTATGACATTTATTGCTGCGATTCAAAGGCAAGTGATGCCATCCATGCAATGAGAACCGCAATGAAACTTTCCGACTGAAAGGGAACATGTCAGGAGTTGGGAGAAGTGAACATCAGACAGCTGGAGTGAAGAGGAGCAGCGGGAGGATGAAGGCTGAGTGACAGGCAGCAGCTGACAGCCTGAGGCATGCAGGGGGAGGGCGTGTCCGATTGGATCGATGTCTTAAAGCTGCGCTCCCCGGAGACCGGCTCCATTGCCTCATCGCCGAAAATCCTCGGAAAATGCACCACTTCCAGGTTCTCACAGATGGACGATAAGGCCGAGGAGGGATCCCCTCCGCCTCCTCTTCCTCCCCATCCTCCTCCTCCTCCACACGGCCCTGAGTGCCCCCGTCATCCTTCTACCCGCCTCATCTGCCAAGCTAAGACATCCAGCTGTTACACATTCCAGCCCTCAGACCTCCCACACCCACGCTGCCTGACATTCGGAGGTTTGGCTGCATCTTGTGCATTCATACGTTACAATATTCTACAACACTGCTGCTGTCAGCCCGATGCACTAAAACCATTCTCTCTGACCAGAGCCGAGCTGCAAGAGAAGATATTTCTCTGTTAGGGAAACAGATGCGTTGGACGGTGTGTGCGAGTGTGTGTGTGTGTGTGTGAAAGCCAGCTGTGCAGAGTTACATTAACAGTCAGTGGTATATCTGATTTTCTTCAAAGCCTCTGAACAAGCCAAGTGGATCTTAACTCATGCAACGGATGCTTTACGCATTAAATGTCTTAATCGCGGCGTTAGGATGATTATCTTCCTATTATCTGGGACAGATCGCCGATGGAAAATGCCAATAATCTCCTAATCTGGCCCATTAAACCCGGTTTGTCCCAAAGAACCTTCAGGAGATGCAACAACACGGCCTGTTTCACTGCAAAGAGAAGACCAGCTATCAACTTTGAAACTAGTAGGATTTTTAGTGTAGTTAATTTGTTCATTCTGGTGTTAAAATCAACTTTATGCAACCAGACCTGCAGCAAAAAGACAGAAGTTACAAAACAGCTGGAGAACATAGTGAAATATTCAGAAGCTTGAGAGAAAAAACATCTAAAAAGCGAGTAAATATTGGACTTAAACTCGTTGAATATGACTGAATACATTTTTAATGTTTGTCACATCAATTTAAAATTAGTGTAGTGTTTGCAGCTTGTTTCTGCCTCCCCCAAGTGGCCACAAAACCAATTATTGCATATTTAAATGCAAATAAACAAGGAAAAAAAAGAGGTTTAACACACAAAGAATGGATTTTAAAGTGAACAATTTGCAAAACTCTTCAGCTTTGATTCTCCAGGAGCTGGAGGAAATCTGTAGAATGTGACAGTGCAGCACAAAATGAAAATAACATGCAAACACAGAGCAAGCACAAGGTCAAATATCTTGTAGTAATTACTAAAAGCAATTACACAGATTGTTCTGGGAGGAAAGTTAAACTGCCTGCTTAGTTTTCTTTTTTGCTTTTTTTTTTTTTCCTCTGAGTCTCCAAACTTTAAGTATTAAAACACAGGTGAGACTTCTTCCTCATTTATTGCTAAAAACAAGACGAACCCATATAATCACGTTCATGCTCAACAAACTGCAATAACAAACTCTCCCACATACATGTTCCTCCTCTGTGTTTCCAACACTTTTCATCACTATCAGCTGTCAGCGAGTCTGACCTGCAACAGGCCAAGAGGAGGGTAAGTAAACACACCGCAGTGTTACGGTCCAGTGACTTAGTTAATGTGTGTTCATGAAGGCACCTGGTGCTTTTCTATTATATATATATATATATATATATATATATATATATATATATATATATATATATATATATATATATATATATATATATATATATATATATATATATATATATATATATATATATATATATATATATATATATATATAGAGCTATAACAGCATTTACAGCTGCATGTTACAGCTCCAGTTGGAATTCCACTTCAAGAATATGTTATTTCCTTGCTTTTATACTGTTTAATATCATCAGTTCATGATATATACAACAAGTTCTCATGATTCCCAACCTGCATCATCTACTGTGTGTCTGCCGCAGTTAATGATTTCCCAGAATATCTATTAGAACATGCTGATTTTATTTAGGTAGCCAGAAAAACTAAGCTAAACCAAATAAAAATTCCTCATTTATCTTACATTGGCCCTATAAGCAGCCAATTCAGCCTGCGTCTGAAACAGGCTGCATCAGAGGAATAGATGAGATTAGATGTTGGATTTGTAGGATTTTGGAGGTGCCACACACACATATTGAGGTCATATATGTGTTTCCCACGCTGGTGTTATATGGGTAGAAAATATATAAATGTCTGGGTGTTGGAATTTGTGGTGAGACAGAAACATGATATACTAATTAAACTGAGACAATGACGCTGTCCTGTCTGCTGTCTCTGAAACACACACACACACGCACACACACACACACGCACACAAAAATTGTTGTTTTTTTAATCATAAACTGTATTTGTGCAGAAGCTTGAGATGAAATCCCAAAAAATCACTCGAAACAGAAATGCAGGTTGATGTATGAAGTAAATTTGTGTGTGCAAACACACAATATTCTTCTGACAATCTTACAGCACTGGATAAATATAGTTGCCATGGTGATTAGTTGAAATTAGGGAGACTTTCCTCAGCTACAACTTCAACTCTTTCTTTCTCTGTCTTGCACACAAAGATACTTCAAGGTCCCGTATTTGACACTTTACCTGGGTTTTTATCTGTAGTTGTGATGTCACTAACACAACATATTTGTGCTTTTACTTTCCAAGAATCATCTCAATATAGTTTCACATCTCCTCTCTCAAGCGTCTCTCTGCAGCTCCTTGAGAACAACTTGTTTGTGTCTGTCTCAATATTAATGAGCCTAGCTTTGAATGGGATGGCACAGTTGTGACATCACAACTTCACAGAACTCTTGATGTATGCTTTTAAGGCCCTGTTTCTAAATCTGAAATACTTAGTAATCACAAGGGATCAAAACCTAACTTTGTGGCAGCAATGTGCTTTTTTAACCAGCAGATGGCAGCAGAGCTGCAGAGGGAACAGAGGTCAGAGCTGCTGCAGGACATTAGATCTTGTATTTATCAATTAATGGGTTAAATATGTGAAATATACACAAATAAAGGAGATGAATTTGATAAGATATATTTACAGTTAGTAAAAAAGATTCAGTCCTCATCCAGAGTCTTCAAGGATCAACTAAGGAACAAAATAAAGGGCAGAGCCTCCAAGTCAAAAAATATTATTAAATATGTACAAATGGGCACAGAATTACAAGCCCACAAATCTTTCAATCCTTGCTGTAAATCATTGGCATTCCTGGCTGAATTTTCATATGCCTGCTGTGGTTTCCAGTTCATCAAATAACTCAGATTCTTCAAAGCGAAGAGGCAGGAAAAAAAAAAAAGGGAAAAAGTTCCCTGTGGGGCATCTTGGCAGAAGCTCGGCAGAAATCAACACCCATGACACTCCTCCCTCCTCCCCTGTGGTATGTCGAAGTGGGCTTTCTGGCACAGACAAAAGCAGGGCATTTTTCAGACGAGAGGGAGTGAGACAGTTATCGAGCCTTCAATGCATGATTCATTAAGCAACACGAGAGATTGAAGACAAGACAGTCAACTCCTTGTCTGAAGAATCCTAAACTGCTGAATGAGGATATTTGTTGGAAAACAGAGGGTCAAGAAAAGCAAAGTTTAACTACATCGAGGGGGAAGAGCAACACCGACACGTCCTCTAACAAGGTGATTGACAGAAGATAATTAGAAGCAATTATGGAGCTGTTTTAAGTGACGGATTTCACCTCCAAATCAACACAACCATCCCTCTACGCGTCTTGTGCTCCTCTCACCTGTCAGGATTCACATTTTTGCAGCATGAGCTTGAACGAAAGTGACATTCAAGTCGACTGCAAAGGCCTCGTAACTCGAGGCCTCAGTGCTGCAGGTTTTAAATTCCTGCCGCCCAGATATTGTTCTCGAGGGCAACCAGCATAACCCTCAGTGAGTCATAAAAGGGCAAAGGACCACAGACTCATCCAGAGCAGATACGGCAGCGGAATCAGTGAACAATGGCTCAACTTTTACCAAATAAATGACATCATCAAAGAAATTAGAGCAGCATTCAGTCAGCTTCTCATAGAGAAGATGCTGTAGATTTACCAGATAAAGATGGAGACAGAACACATGAGGAGAGCAGATACACACCAAAAAGCATCATAATCAAGCCCAGGACTGCAACTAATGACTATTTTGATAGTCAATTAATTGCTTGGTTCATAAAATGGTGTAAAATGTCAATCAATGTTTCCCAAAGGTGAAAATGAAACCTAAGAGCTGCGACAATTAGTTGAATAATCGAGTAGATGCCAACTATTCCATTAATTGCTCAATATTTTGATAATTAACTGTAATTTAACTGTTTCCTGAAGCTGTAGAAATTAAATAAAATGTCTTTTTTGTCCAAACAGTTCACAACCCAGGGATTATCTGTTTACTATAATACAAGACTAAACAAACCAGAAAACAATCAGATTTAAAAAGCTGGAAACGGACAATTTGGACATTTTTTTTTCGATCGCTTGTTAAAAATAGCTGCCGATTAATGTAACAGTTATCACTTCATTGATTCATTGACTAATCATTGCAATTCTAATCAAGTCAAATCAACGTTAAACCTCACTGAAGAGCACCTGGCAGCTGTTGGTGGTTTGCACTTTAAGACGCTTCCAGACAAGGTGTGGTAGTTGCCGCTCGTGTGAATAAATCGCATAACAATTCACGTTTTATTGTTGTTTGATGCGAGTCTGGAATAAATGCACAGACTCCTGCTGTTACCCAAACACACCTGTGCTCCAAGGAAAAGAATGAGATGCATGATTTCACACGCTGTTGCCGAGAGCAATTCAAAAATTGAAGCAACAGGATGCAAATCTGTGAAGTCAGGAGTACAGGATTAATGGCCAAAGCTTTGAAAAATCTATTATTCACTGAAAAGCTGCCATTTTGTCCTATTAAATTGGTTATAAAATAGTAAAATTGCTTTTTTTTAATGCTTGGTATCTAATTCGAGCTTTTCAGTGGATACTTTTATCCAAGGAAAAGGAAGGCTTGAAACAGATTATTAGATAATATATGACAAGCCTCTCCTCATGAAGCCTGTGATTTGCAGCCTGCTACAGTCTCCTCACTTCACTTTTATTCCTAATTTGACTCTAACTTGGTTTGTAGAGGCAACAAATGAGTAACTTCATGCACATGTGGAATTCGGTCTGTGCACGGTAAATCTACATGTCACTAAAACAGCGTGGGAGCTTCTTCTCTGTCCGTGACACTTATTGGCTGATTGATCGCAGCGTGACTCTCGAGTCTTGAGAGGTCGGCGGCTGCGGCTCCTCCGGATGATCCGGCCACCGTGGTGGAAATGATTAAATCGCTTCCTGCTCATGTCACCCTCTCCAGGCTTTCACTAACGCGGTGTGCCATGAAAAACATGCTGTCGCTTAAATGGAAGCGATGACAATGGATCTCCGTGAAGGTCGGGTCAAGGGCAGTTCAGCGATGGAAGGAAGCCTTCACTGTAAAACAGGGAACTTTTTACGGCAGCCACAAGTAAATAAAGCCATCAATTAACGTCCAGACCGAACAGAAAGCTCAGTGTTTCTGAGAGTTTTATGGCCTGAGCATCAGAGTGAACAGAGGACACTTACATCCTTTTAGAATTAGTTTCAGGCTCTGACTAATGTCTCCTTCACAATCTGTCAGGATGCACAAACATGTGCTGCTGCATTGGCAGCAGGTTTAATGCTCTCAGGGTACATTTTATTAATCTTTATGCAGAAAAGGACTTAATTAAAAAGTAAAAACAAAAAAAAAAATTAAATAAAGTGCCCTGCAGTTATTCAAGTGTTGCTGCTCTCCAATGTCACACATCCACCTGTACAGGGATGTTTTATCACTAAAATGACCTGGAGATATCGCCTGTGTTCTGCCAAATATGCTGTTAGTCATATTCTGAAACCCAAAGCCAGGAATCTGCTCTATTTTAAATCTCTTAGAAGGTGCAGTCTGCAGTTTCTGATGGTTTGTAGCAGTGATGTTGCAGATTATGAACAAGTAAAAACCCAAATGTGAGAATCTACAGAAGCTGTGAAAACAGCATCGTCTGTCTCTAGTGACATTTGGTTTATGTATATTTATCAATAATATGAACCTGTTTGTTTTGATGTTTAGAAGTAGTAATGGGTTTATCAAGGTCAAAATCAGAAAGTGTTGTCATATCTTTATTTGAAAACATGTCATTGATCTTCTGATGTGATATATTATCAATAATCTGTTAAAGGCAAAACTCTATCAATTATTTAAACATGCCTGTGCACATCCAATATCCACAACATGTCCTGTTTGCTATGAGAATCATCATCATATAAAAAAACAATCTTCCAGCTTTGTGTACTGGGGATTGTTACATTAAAAAGAAGGAGGTGAACATTATCGTTGGGATAATCAGGATGATTCTCAGGACACAAATCTGAATCCAATTTGACTTCCTACATCTATAAATGAAGGAAAACCTGAGCCAGAACATAACTGGCTTCTGTGGATAAATGCTGATTAGATCTTAAAGAGCGAGCAGGTGTCAGCGCAGCCGCCATGATCATCCAGCTCTGCAGCTGGAAAACAAAACATTCCCGGGTAACAGAAAGCAGCTCACATCAGATAGGCTGCACACAAAGATGGAAAAACGGCAAAACATCCTCTCACCCCCCGAGCATGAGATCATACACGTCGACACTTCCGCTGTCTGACGGTCATCTGAACTGGCAGCAGGTAGAAAACACCCACAGCTGCTTTTATGGAGCTTTAAACGTCCTCTATAGGCCGGCGTCATTATTCACACACGCTTTGATGTTAAATGTGTCACCGTCTGCAGGTCTAATCAGCCTGAAAGAGGCTTGAAGAGGGCAGAACTGCTGAATGTGGAAAACACAAAGGTTGAAAGCAGCAATTACAGATAAAATGGAAGTTAACCACGGTGGAGAAATGTCCCCGAGGCTACAAAAACCATCAGGAGGAGTGTTTAAGAAGCCAAGTCTGTGCTACTGTTCATTAACACCTTATTCTCTGCTGTATATATTAGACCTCTGAGGAAATACATTAAACTGAGTCCACATGTAGTTTTTATGCACATTATACAGTTTATAAAAGGTAAACCCTTATTCTAACAATAAGAAGAATAATGTTTGTTAGTTTCAGACATGGAGTTTGTGGAGATTTATGGAATTAAGTCCAAGATTTTATAGCTTTATACAGGACAAAAAAAAAGAAAGAAAAACTCAAGACACTCAAACTCTGACATGAGTTTAAGAAGAGTAGATAAGTTAAAACCAAGTGTTAACAAGTAAAACTGCGTAAAAACAACTTGTCTTTGTCACATTAGTATTGTGTTGCTGCTTTACTGGACTCAACTTGCAGCAGTTTCACTATATAAGAAACAAACTGCCCGAAATCTAATTAGGTTTACAAGTTACAAAGCTTACAATTTATTGGACAGATATAATTTTCCACCAATATGACCAGAATTGGATCCTCATCTGTTCCAGGAAACCAATCGGCTATATTTTTGTTTGCAGCTGTTCAGTAAAACATATAAAATGAAACGTGGCACCGAAATCAGTTTTGCATAAGAACAGGGAACAAACTAAGCCGCCGCCCACTTCCTGTCCACTAAGAAGCTGTTTGATGCTTTGGTGGTGATAGAAGTGTCCAGTGTCCAGTCCCCATTCATTTCACCCAATCAGGCTGCTGAGACTTCCAATTTAGAACCTTTAATCTCAACGAGGGACACAGGAAAACAGTCTAAGGTCACTTTAGAGTTCATGTAGTTTTTACTCTAACCGTAGTTGTCTTTAGATTTAACTATTTTAAAATAGTTTCTCATTATTTGAAGTCAATATAGGTATTTTATTTAGTAACTTTTAGTAAGCCAACAAAAGAAACAAGTAAATCAATAGGATAAGTCAACGTTAGTCTTATAGAGTAGGTCAAAATATAGAAAGAACGGGTTAAAATGACAATGTAATGATAATGATAATTAAAGATAATTCGAGGTAAGATACATAAAGAGGATGAGTCAAGATTATATGAATCCAGATAAGACAATACAAAGGCAAGATAATTCAAGATATATCAAGTTAGGTATTGATAAAATAGGCCAAGATAAGATAAATCAAGTCAGGAAAATTCAAGATAGAATAAAGAATGATAAGTCAAGACAACAAGGAAGTGCTTATTCCCAACACATCAAGCTACATACAATAAACCAAGAAAATTCAAGATATATCAAGTTAAATATTGATATAAAAAGTCAAGAGATTTTAAAATAGGTCAAGATAAGATAATTTAAGACAATTAGAGAGATAGACCAGACAAGAACAAGCAAGTTCTTATTCAAAATACATGAATCTTAACTATACAATAATATATCCAGGTCAAGACAAGAAAAATAAAGACAACACATTTTAAGATACATCAAGATATTGATGTATGTATAAGTTGAGATAAGTTACTCAAGAAATGCACTGATGGTCAAAATCAGTCAAGAAAAGTGAAGATAAGCTGATCTAAGATAATTAAAGAGCAGATAATTTAAGTTAAGTGAAGATAAGATCGCATTTCTGCTTAATGTATCTTCAATAAGTCATGAAAAGTCTAAAATAAATGGAGATGAATGATGATAAGTAACAATAAGATAAAAGGGTCATGATTCTATTGATCATAATGAGCCTGCAGCAGATTCATTATCTGTGTGTCATAATTACTTTTTATTCCTAAAGTCACAGCCGCAGGTAACATATCTGCTGGTAGATTTTATCTCCAGACAGCAGAGCCAGACACGTTCGGCTAAATCCAAACAGTGAGTCTCAACACGGTTAACAGCACTGTCATTAGTGGTGACTGAGGAGAAACCACAGCGGGATGTGATCTTATAAATTACATTCCAAAACACCACACTCACTTAAAGCCAGAATACATTATGTTTTCATGTACATAAATGTCTCTCTATCCCCAGTTGATCTGATAAAATGGATTTAACTTTGATCAGGCTTGAAGAAACTGTTGCGCTTGATGTGCTGAGCCACATTTCATGGAGAAAAAAAACAGTGACGTACATGAAGAAGAGTGAAGTAGGTCAAATAACGATCATTTACACATCAATTCATCTGCACTGTACCTGGAGTTAACTTAAGCTAATGTCAGGTCCCTTTTTCATTACTTTACCAGGTCTTTTTTGGTTTTTTCATTAGTTTTAGAAACCTGAGATGTGGCAAATTGTCAATGAAGTGATGATTTTTAATGGACTGATTATTCTGAAATTTCCTTTTTTATATTTGGCTACATGTTTATTGATATGCACATCACTTATTATATTATAATTAAATTACAACTTGTGAATTAGCGTAAATTATTATAAACCTTTATCACTCACCAGTAGGAAATTATTCAAGAGTCATATTTAGAGATAATTGTCATTTTAGCCTGACTTGGGCAAAAAAATAAAATGTTCATTGTCCTATAAGACATAAAGAGTCTGATCCTTTCAACTCAGGATTAAGTTGATTTTACCAAATGTGACAGCATCAATAGACGATTTAGGCCAAAAACTCACTTTCATCAAAAAAAAGACATTATTTTAATAGAGTGATGGTATCTGACTTCATCAAATGGTTAAATGATCATCAAATTTGTGGTCTTTAACCCATTTAAACCCATTTTTTAGAAGTTTTCATGCATATAATTATATCCGTTGAGCCACTAACAATCTTGCTATGCATGTTTTTTTTTTACGTTTTGTTATCTACTTTAAAGAAAATAGCATTTTAATAACTGCGTTGTTGCATGCACAAATATGCCCATAAGCAAAAAAATATTTATCCTAAGTACAATATTCTGTTTTTGGATTATTATAGAGACTTGAATGATTAAATAAATATATACATGTCATGGTTTAAAATTATAATAATTTAAATAAAATGACTCCTTTAGGGAGAGTTTATCTTTCCCATGTTCTCGGGCTTAAATGGGATAAGAACTCTTTCTAATTATGTTTCTCTATGTATAAAACGAGTGGATATAACACTGCTCTAATTTTCTACCTGCTTTAAATGAGTCTTATTTTCAGATAGAACCAGTGAATCCAGGAAACAAACCGTAAAATCATGAGAAATAAACATTCTGATGCTCCTTCAGGTCTAATTATATTCCCTTTGCATCCTGGACGTTACACCACCCAGCTTTGTGGTGGCTGCTTACTTTGTACAACACAGAACATGTGTTTTAGCCCCATTTGTCGTCTGCTGTGCTAAAATATGGTGTCGTATATCATAGGAAGAGGACCGGCCACCCAGGGGAAAACGTCTGCTGCTGCATACTTTACGAAAACTGCTTACAGGTAACCTAAACACTGAGGGAAAGCTGCGAGGCCGTATAGCTGTTGAATGTAAATTGTGAAGATTTGTTTTAAGGAAACGTCATGTGACTCAGTTTGACAGTAAATCTTTAACTTACAATGTGCATTGTTGGACATTGCCCTTATTTGGTGGATTCACTTTCCCTCAACTTGCTTCATCCTCCTTTTCTCCAATTACCGAATCCCAACATTTCCCAGAATACCTTTCAAATCTGCTTCTTTTACACTATTACTTTGGGTCAATAAGTCTTAATACAAAAAGCTATAACTCTGAGTTTTGACGTCAAAGTTAGAGTGCTACGTTTATCAGAGGAGAAACATTGATACCCAAGCTGCAATGATTAGTTGATTAGTTACCAACTATTTTAATAATTAATGAGTCACTTGTCCAAATTATCTGGTTCCAGCTTCTCTTCTCTGATTATTTCCTGGTTTCTTTAGTCTTCTATAATACTAAACTGATGATCTTTGGGTTGTAGACTGTTGGTCCAGACAAAATAAAGACATTTTATGTTGAATTATCAGCTTTGGGAAACAGTTATGGACATTTTATACAATTTTATGAACCAAACAAATAATCAATCAATCATTTTGCTAATCGTCCATTAAAATAGTCGTTAGTTGCAGCCGCTTTACCACAAAATTCTTTTGACCACCACATTAATGCAACTAATGACTGGTTTTACCATGTTATTTTCTCAATTATTCAGTTTGTCAAAAGCTGAAAAGATGTCCATCACAGTTTCTCAAAGATGCAATTGAAAACCGTCCACAACCCAAAGACTTTCAGTTTAAAGGACAAAAGAAACCACAAAATAGTCACTTTTTAAGAATCTGGCATTTGAGAATTTGGGCAATTTACTGTAAAAAAAAATGAGCCAACAATGCAGCACACTGTAACTTTTGTGTCGCTGCATTGTATTCAGAGATTCTGACACTCTACTGTGGGAGTAAAGTGGCAGGAACAAAGTGTCCAATGTGTCTAAAAGCTGATTCAGAAACATTGGTGAAGTGTTTTGCCATTTTTCATCGATAACGTGATGCAGGAGCCTGAATTGTTACTGTGTGAAGTTAGGAGCTTGTGCAGCTTTTGCATTTACTGTGTCTGGACTGGTTGTGTGTGCACGGCTGAATGTTAATGTTTGTGCGTGCAGAGGAGGGAAGCTGCAGAGATGGACCTGAATGTTTCCTCTGGGAGGGACTGACAAGCCCTAAAGAGGGAATAACCACAAATCACTACCATACACACACACTACAGTACTACTCAACAACACTGAAACTTTGTGCTACATTTATTACATGTATGAAAAGTGTTTTATAAATAAAATTTGATTGAAACATGAAAGGATTCTTATCCCTGAAGATTGTGATGTTGGATTAATGGAACAAAATAGCACAAAAGTGAGAGGTTTCAGTAAGGAAACTTGACATATTACTGCAGAAAATACTACAAATACACTCAATATTTTGTAATTTACATTCATGTTCTGTGAGAAGAACAAATTTGATGAACGCAGGCGTCACATCCAGCGGTTTTAAAACCAAACCCAGGCTGCAGCAGACGGTACAGTAGAAGTGGAGGAGATGCTCCCAGCTATTCACCATTTCCCAACAGACAAGTTCAGACATTAACATCAACCACAGCGTCATTCCAGGCTGAAGAAGCCAAGATCACACATATAAGCAGCTCATTAGGATCCACCACATGTGGATGATAATGTAATCAAGGTTTAATTCAATCAGCTGTAAAACTGTTTTAAATACATCTATTTTCTGACTGAATCGCCATTTTCTTCTGTAAAAGTTATGTTTTCTGTGATTTAAACACACTGACTGGTCATTTTTCACAGAAATGAAACCTGCAGCATCCACTGATTTACCTGTTCGCTGTGATTGTACCTGCGCGACCACCAACAGGAAGATGATGCAGCTCTGCACGTTCGACGTCGACCACCTGTCGCGTCCACGCATCCTTGAAGTCGTTCCTTTATCCTGTTGAGAACAAAATAAATAAATAAAATCCTTTCAGACTCTCGGAGGAGGAGTTGTTCTCATCTCCAGCGGAAACTTTCTGCAGCTTCTGGAGGAAAAAATAAATCGCTGCGAGGCCAGTTTGTGTTGTCTACCTGAGGAGGCTGCGTGCACCTTTACGCACAGCAGTACGCAAGAGCGAGCGCAGTCACAACTTCCTGCGTGCGTTTTTCAGAATAAAAGCGCTGCTAAAGTCATAAAGACTTTACGAAGACTCCACGAAGGCGTGGATTTCGGACGGATGCGGGTACCCTCCAATATAGAAGTGCATTTGTTCTTCCTCAAAAAACATTAAAGAAGCAGAGGACTTTTATTTTGAAAAAATCAAATCACTCCCACTTAATGTGTCCTCCACTCTCCCCCCAGCTTGTGTCAATAAATGAGATATACTGGTAAAAGTCTCTAATGGAATACACAGCAATTACATTACATGTTTTTTTACTCCATAATTAATAGAATGTTTATTTCCATTATGATAAACTTGTCTTTATTTTGAAAGAAGTCACCGTTATTACATCCTGTTCCCTGCTCACATTTACACATCTTCCATCAAGCAGTTTACAGTAAAGCCTTCAGGCTTCACAATTCCAATGATTTTATGAAGTTTGAACCTTCAAACCTTTCCCTCAGGCTCCAAAAAGTTGTTTGACTATTCAATGTGTAAGTAACAGCTGAGGAAAGCTGAAAAATTCTTCATTTTTAATTGTCATTGAAAAAATAATTTATATGTTTTTTGAACCTTTTTTATCTATTTGGAAAATGTAAAACACAAAAAATGTAATTGTTTTATTAAAAGAAATACTGTATATAAGTATAATAGTCGCTATGAATTTAATGATAAAATGTGTGTCTGTGGATTTTGAAATGCTGAAAATACACCATTACCTATTTTGATTTACTATATACTAATTAAAAGATACGGCTTCCAAGTTGACTAAGTCCATTTTGCTAGATGCAGCTAAATGTTACATACTGTACCTTTAAAAATTAATATGATTTCCAAATTCCTTCTTGCAGCTTTTGAAAGCTCTGCCTGCTGATGAACATGATGTGTTTGAAAGCTCCAGAAGGATATCTTAAGTGTCCAGCTTATCAGAATTAAACATATCACATGCTAAAGAAGCGTATGTGATATGAGTGGAAGCTCCAGAACAGCTACTGAAAGGACTTTATTGTGAAAAGATGCTTCACTCTATGGGACAATAAAAAGCTTTACTAGCACACAAACCAACCAGTCAGTCAGAAAATCTTCATTATCAGCTCCAATATGAGTTTTCTGTGTGTTTGACTGCACCTTTTGTTCAGACATGTTGCTGCAGTGTGGCACCTGTCTATGCTGCGGATGAGAAACTGCATTCCTTGAAGAGAGAAAGGCTTCTCATGATGACAGATGCTCACACACACACACACACACACACACACGCACACACACAGAAATGTCTTGGAGGTTTCTTTCTCTCTGATGCATGAATCCTCAAATCCAAACTTCTTTCTCCATATAAAAGCTGCACAGTCTTTCCACATGAGGACAAGGCAAAGCTGAGAGTTTATTTATAAGGTTTCTCTCGTTGAAAAAGCAAAAGGCGTCTTTGTTTGTCATAGCTCAGTAGGTAGAAGGTGATGGGGTTTGTCAGAACATGTCCTCCCAAAGTGGTGAACCGTACCGACTGAATAGAAAAATCCCTCCGACGCTTCCCTCCCTGTGGAAGTCTGAATCCCCTGCTCCTCATTTCAGTGTCAATCCTGTCTGCACATGTAAGGATGAGTCCCGCTTTTCACTGTGGTTTCACCGCCGATGCTCCCGTCGCTCTCTCCCCCCGCCGGCTGTGTTTTCAGGGCCCGTCAAATTGAAATTCCATCCGTCTTCGCTCTTGCTGTCAGCTGTCAGAGCTCAGGAAGAGTCATTTTGAAGGTGGCACTTATGCCGCGACCTGTGAGCGAGTCGCAGACACCTGCCATTTTTGTTTGAATACACCGTGTGTCCTTCGTTTCACCTGTGAAGCGAAGAACAGAGGTTTCTGTGTCTCCTAAAAGAGATGACACCACCGCGATGGCAGGAAAGTAGTTTCACAAGAAGCTAAGAGTGCTAAAAGACTAAAGTAACATTCTCTTTACACTCAGTGGAAATGTAATTTTTGATTTAAACATCCACTGAGAGGTTTATATGGCACATTTGTCCCCAGATGCTGAACTCTGACCTTATTCAGTTCTCAGATGCTTACCGGATAGATTCCTTTTTGTAGTTCTGTGAGACCTAATACATAAAGACTTCACCATCATTGTGTTCACAATCTATAAAATCTGTTAAATCTATAAAATCTGCGCCTAGCTGTCTGGAGCCATAACAGAATGTAAAATATGTTCAGCTCTACCTTGATAAATGACAATAAACTACACAGATGTATTGGCCAAATACACCTATTAGATGCCAAGTGTGTATTTTGTGCTTGTTAATGCACCGCTCACATCTCATTTTGACTGTTTGCAGAGTTATTATTGGCTGAACCTGAACCGACAGATCCACTGTTCTCTCCAGCTAAAGCCCAGTATGTGTAGAAGGTGTTTTCAGCGTTTTGTCACAGTGCAAACAGAAAGAGAAGCTGCCAGACACTGAGACAATAAGAGCTCTGAGACACAGTTATATGAGAGACACAGTTATATGAGAGCGGATCGAGTGACGCTGTGACAAAAGGCTGTGGAGCATCTGTACCGAAGGTGTGGTTCCACTTTGTCTTCTTGTAAAATCAGATGAGGCTCCACTGTAACCTCTCATCTCAAACCAGAATTTATGGAAAAACATGAATGCAACAGAGCCAGAAATCCATTAAAATAAGTTAATGTTATTACTTATATATTTAGATTTTAAAATGTTTTACTTAGCATAGTGGTTCTCAAAATTTTTAATGTCAAGGACCCTTAAACTCACAAAAATTAGACCTCAGTTTTATGACAGAAAGTGCAGGAAACCCCTACACTTGCCAAATTATGGAAAACTAAAACTGTCATAATCAAGAATAAATAAATACTAATTCAGTATGTTAATAAATATACCTGTAAATGGCCATATTTATTTCATTTTCTATTAATTCATAAAAAATAATTCATTTATGTATATTTTATGAATTTATTTGATTGTTTTATTTTAAAAAATATGTATTTTCACCCCAATATATAAAATGGTAAATACATTTTTTAATTAAAGGAAAAAATAATGCATAAATAATAGGAAATAAATACTATTAATTTAAATAAATGCATTTATTTATTTTAATTTATGGCAGTCCTCTATACAAATGTTTCCACATTCTGTCATTGTGGATTTATAAATAAATTATTCTCCTTTTTTTCTGGGGACCCCCAATCATGTCCTCAAGGACCCTTGGGGGTCCCCTAACCCCACTTTGATAACCGCTGACTTAGCAATATCACAGTTTAGAAATACCCATTTAAAAGTAAAAGTCCTGCTTTTGTAAAAATGCATATATTACATTAAACCCTCCTCATATTATAGTCTCCACAGTGGTGATGGTTTTAATTAGGGAAGTGAATAAAAAGCGCAAATAGGGAGGATTTGAAAGGCAGCAGTGGAACAATAGGATCCACAGTGTGACAGTGTGATGACCTCTGCTGGGCAGAATAAGAAAAGTCAGGCTAGAACAGCTGTTTACAACACGTCACAAACATTTAACTCAACCAGTTCAGTGTAAAGAATAAAACTCTTCTGTTTAAGGGTCTAAATACATTTAGTGTTGTCAGTTATGTTTTTTATTTGTAAAATAAGGAACCCACAGTACTTTAGATTTGGGCCTCATGTCCTGTTCATTAATCAATGGGTCCTGCAGGTCGTCAGAAATCAGTGGTTATGCCTCTGTAAAACAATAAAAGAACCATAAAAACTCACAGAGTTCTAGTTTGCTGCTGTATTTTCTCCCACCAGTTCATTTCTGTTGTAAGTTTGGACATAGAACTGTAAATATGTCACATATAGACGAGAAAGTAGCTGTTTAGATTCACAGCGTGTGGTTAGTTATCCGAATATCTGATATTATCTGTGGGAATTTGCTCCGATGTTTTCGAGAAACATCAGCTGATCTGTGCAGCTCTTTGGTAATTTACTGCTTTCGCTAATGTCTCCGTAGCGATTTCCATATATGATGTAATTCCTTTTAGAAGATAAATGTTTGTCTCACAGATGAAATCTAACAATTGTAGCTGTCACACTAGATTGTGCGATTGTAAAGTGAAGTGACGTTTTTACTGGACACATGAGACTATATTACATTTTGTTTTATTATACGAAGCTACATAACAGCTTGAATTTTTATTATAGTGGCATTACGGACTGAATGGGATAATTTACTGCCTCTCTGTCAATAAGGTTATTTTTTATGAGAAAAGAAGAAGAGAAGTGTTAGTGGAGGTTTTGAGTTGAAATTATTTTGTCAGTGTACAGTCAGATTGTCATGTTGAAGCTGAGCTGCTGAAGTTTACTGTGTCCACCTCGCCAAGCCCAAACTTAGCGTATTTTTTCCTGGCTTCAGTTACTTCCTTAGATATATTAGCTTTTGATAGTCTTGTTTTAAATTCCTTTACGTTTCTGGTTCTTAAGTACACAGAAGAGGAGTAGAGGCCCTTCCTCCACATGACCTCCTCTTATACTATTAGATTATCCTAATATATTTGCACACTGTGTGTTGGTGTACAGGGTTGGACTCACAAAAAGGAAAAACACACATTTTTGCCTTGAACAAAATGTTAAATTTAAACCATGCATGATGCATCAGAAAATCTAATTCTCGATAAACCTTATAAAACTCTTATTGATTCAGATTTAAGTATTTTGTGCCACCTAACTTTCAACTGCAGCACAAACTGAAATTCATTGGAGTCACGCATGGGCAAATTATTCAAGCTTGAACTTTAGGCTGAGGACAGTTGGGCTAAGGACAAACGAGTGGTGGCTGTTTAGTATTTACATGACCTGAAGTTTCTCAGAACCATTATGAGAAGTTCTTTGAATATCTGGATGGAACTCTCCACCTGACAATTTCAAATATTGTTCTCTCATATGAATGCTCTCTTAGTTTGATTGATTTTACAGGGACAGTGCATATTAACAAACAAATGTGCAGGAATTAGCCACAAAGGCTAGTTTGCAGTCCCCTAACCAAGTTAAACAAGTTAATTTTTTTTATCAAATCAGAAAATCTCATTAGAATGAAGAGTTAAGAGTTGCAGTTGAAAACATACATGCAAAGTAATTCTATCATATAACCATACAGGTATGAGTATGACTGCGGCGCCACTAAGGCGAAGATAAGAAGATAAGTTTACTCAATCAGCTGAATGTGCATACACTTATATAATATTACTTCCACCACTGGTGACAACATCCATCCATCTGAAGGAATTAATTCAGGACAAAACTGTATAAAATGTTGGTAGATCATGTGTCATTTATAATGAGATGTGCTGTATTTCTGTATATTTACTCTCTCTGTATTAAAGCTATTAGTTGCTGTCAGTGTATTCTTTGCAGCTGTGGGTTATGAGATTGATTCTCAATTAAGGAAACTTTACAGCCAATTATATGTTATATTCGACCTGGTCCAGGCAGCCTGACTCCACACAGTGATTTTATAAAAGTATTTAAAAATGTCATTATAGTATTTATTGTATTATCCTTCTTCTTTCTTGCCAAGTGTCACAAAAAATCAATTTATTATTATTTAATTCAGCTGGTGATTTTCTTCACAGTTCATGATAATTTAAATTCCATTCTCCACGAGATATTATAGTATTATTTCATCATAATTGGCAGATATATATAGTCATTTTGATGCTTTGTGCCAAGCAGATTGTGTTTGACTTGGATTATTAATTCATACGTTTAAAAAATTAAAGACTGAAAGTGAAAAGCTCAGAAATAACCTGGTTGAAGAGCTGAGCTGTTAGAATCGGACTTTAGAGACTTTCCTGCCCATCCTGAGTCATGTCAGGTCATGTGAAGGCCACCGATCCAGGACAGTGGACCCATTCACACCAAAACCAGGTTCTTTGCAGGTCTTGCCTTTGATGAAATGTTGTTGTCGTTGTTTGTTTGTTTCTCCTTTTCTCTGTCTCTTCATCAAATTATTTTATTTGGTTGTGTCTGCTGCTGTATTAACCAGGTTTTCATTTCAAAAGAGGCCGTTCATGAGGGATCAATCTAGATAATCAATGGATAAATTACCAAAACCAAATTAAATACTAGAAAGCACTCAGAGGACTGACTCTCTGCCAAGTTTGCAATTCCCTAAATGAGAGAAAATGTTAAGAATGGTTTCTTTGGCATCGGCATCCAGACCCGTATAAAAATACGATGTCATTGTCTTTTAGAGTCAAAGTTAAGGATTTATATGAAAAAATTACTAAAAATTTCAAGTGAGTCACACTAACATAGACTTATTCATCTGGAATGAATATACAGTACATAGATATTTTGAAGAATAGAACTATATCGTACAAACAATGCCTGTAGGGATTTGTATCATCAGACTTTATTGATACTACTATTCTTATTTGCTTCTTTATTGATGCTTTTATTAGTTTTCTTTAATTATAAAATAGTTTGTTTAAAAATATATAATTTCTAAGGTGAGCAAGTGTTGCTTATAGAGGAGCAATATTAATATACTATCACTATATACAATTATTGATATTTCACTGGAAAATGATCTAATGTGATATGAAAATACTAACTGTCCTCTGTTATCCTCTGCTGCTAGTAGAGAGGAGGAGGAGATGGAAGAGAGAAGGTGCTAGTAGAGAAAGGAGGAGCTGATAAAGATAGGAGGAGCTAGTAGAGAGAGGAGGAGCTGGTAGAATAAATAAATAAAACATATTTTAAGGTATGCGTCTAACTGACATAAACAGGCTACATACAGGTAGCTCCTGTTTAAACTTGAGAGCAACAATTACACACTGAACAGATGAGATGCGGCTGCGAAGGAATAACGTTCAACTCATCAGGCATTTCCTTAATGTTAATGCATGAACAGCTAAAAAAATATATATATTCTTGAGCCCAAGTCAAGTCTCAACTCTCAGTGATTGTGACATACTCGAGTCCTCATGTCTGTTTAAAAATATCCCTGTTCATTCCTCTGGGAACATATTTGGGAAAAAAAAAGGTTTCCCCCATCTTATAGCCGTTCCTTTCCCCATGTTCGTGGATGGGAGAGAAGATAGCATCATGTGATGGACACCATACTTGTAATTTCTCATTTTGCCTGGTCCCAGAAACAGCAACAGGCATTGAAGCAGATTTTACATACGTCGAATTACATGTATGACATCCATCACGTAACATTTTTGAGCCCCAAAAGCATGTTCGTCATGGGGAGAACAGAAGCGTTGAATAGAAATGGTTTCTCATACAGGTGTACACACATCCTATTGAGAGTAAAACTGAAGCGTGTATGACCAACAAGTCAATAATGATGGTCCAGTCCAGTTTGACTATGGTAATGATTTGATCAAACATCATACAAGAATAAAGCTGACTTCCTACCTGAGCCTTATCTGCTAACCCTCCGTGAATCTAAAGTGAAAAAATAAAAGTTTCCTGATTTTATATGATGCAAAAAAAGTAGAATAAAACAAAAGTAGTGCTCACTCAAATCAATCTTTCATTTAAAAATGGATATTTTTCAACCAACATCAGTTAGTAGCACTGTATTTACATTGACAGTATTCTTTCACAGAATTATTGAGAGTACAGTAAGAATAATGTGGAAACAACAGTCATTGCTTTTAAGAACATTTAAAGGTAAGTGAGAGACGTTTGGAGAGTGTAATTAGTTTACTGGGTGGCTAAGAAATTAAATAAAGTAGCCATGCTTCATGCAGACCACCTGATTTCCTTTTTCCTTTGAGTGTCGAAGTTGTCATATTCACATTGCACATGATTTGTAGGGATTTTCAGCATTGGGGCTTGAATTTATAGCTAAATATAAACTGACCTGCCCACTCCGGTCACACCACTGCCTCCACCTTTCTGCCTCACTGTGGGTCACATTCTTTTTATAAAGCAGATGGATGCAGCCCTTCACAGATGCCTCTGATCTCTGTCTGCGAACAAGCTCCTCTTCAGAAACTCCGGCTCTGCTGACAGGTAAAGACTCTACTTAAGATAGAAACTTTTACAATTTATACTGCTTTGTCTTTCTTCTTCTACTTTGGCCCAAAGCTTCATCTTTAGTTTTCTCCCCATTAGGTTTCATTCACAGGACTCCAAACTTTTTTGTGCATTTTATTCCTTTATATTTGTTTTCAGTGTTTGGTTTAATATCAATTTGACTACAACGTTAATGATTTACCTGAGTTAAGTGAATTATTTGAGCTACTTGTGCTAAATAATTTGATGTTTCACATATTTTAAAATGTCATCATGTGTTTTCATTTAATGTCCATCAAAGGAATATTGGTGTAGGGTACAAGTTAAAATATAATAGGGGATGATGGGTAATAGTAGAGTGATGATGGTGTGGTATATTGGTATTTAGAGGGTAAAGAGGTGGTATTTAGAGGTGCTTCATTGTGGGGTATAGGGGTATTTTTAGATGTTTTTAGGTGATAGGTTTAGAAAACTACAGTGGTTTCCCAGAGGTATATATGGTTAATAGAGAAATGCATAAAGAATGTAGAGTAGTATAGAGTGTACAGAGGATTTAGAGATGGCTACAGAGGGTTTAAAGGAGAATGTAGAAGGAATCAAGTGTTTGAAAAGGACTTAGGCCACAGGTGGTTAAGGAGCGAGGTACAGAGTGTTCACAGAGGGTCTGGGTAAAGAATCTTAAGAGTTTAGTGTACAGAGGGTTTACAGAGGTTTTATAGAAGAGTATTGAGGTACCTCGGATTTATAAATGGACCTGAATATAAAGGGTTTATAGAAATATGTACAAAGGTTTAATAAGAGTGTAGAGGGGAAACCCTCTATGCTGTTCTCACTCCACTATTATCCTTATGTAAACCCTTGGTACCACTGTACTCTAAACCTTTGGTACCTCTCTCTAGACCCTCTGTACCTCTTCTCTAAAACACCTGTGCTTAATCACAGGCTTAAATGGGAGCTGCCTACTGAGCATGGTTCTTGTGAACCACAAGAACATGCAGGTATTTTTTTTGTACCATTCGTCTTTTAACAGGAATATGGAAAAAACTACTGGGCCAATTTCCATGAAACTTGATGGTACATTTTGCGGCAGATTCCACCTACGGAATTTGAGCAACACTGCTTTTTAGCGTTTTAGTGGCTCCTGTTAAACGTCACCAGAGTTTCCATAGTAACATCCCCAAATGAAAGTCTATGGGATAACATCAGGCAGTGTAGATTCAGGCTTTCAAATTTCTTCTTAAACACATTTTCATCGTACTCATCTTATAGCTTCTGCTCTACCTGAATACTTAAGCATCAGAATGTAGATGATCTTGTCTTCTTTCCTCCGATGTTACTTCTGTTGAAATAGGACTCAGGATTTTTTCAGAAATGGCCCAACAGAGCAGAAAGTGCTGACTAAGTGCCCCATTTACTGCCCTGTTAACTCAGCTCTGAAGCTATGTGTGAAGAATATAGATAAGAATGATTTAAAAAGGATCCCAGCTCTTTTATTTTAAATCATACGGACACATGTCATACATCATTCTGAGCAGTGAAGTCTTGAGACACTCATAGTGAAAATATGACATTGATATTGGGAACTTTATTTGATTTGTCTTCTGATGCTTCAATACTGCTGTCAGCTGTTCAGCACCAGGAGTTTCCTCCTTGGATTCAACATTCTGTCTTATCTGCATGTTTGGCACAGAAACAAGACTTTAAAAAACTGTGACAATGGCCACTAAACTTCTAGGAATAAGATTACCAAGTATGTTATTTATCTACAGAGATAGAAAGATGTAGAATGCATAAACTTTGACATTCGACAATCTAGCCATGTGGTGTGTGAGTAAAATCTGACCTAATTTCTACCCTGATAAACTTAGACGTAGACTATTTTGAAGCAAGTAAACCAAATTTCAAAGTCACATCATTTCAATTAATAATGTGAACGGCATCTACTCCACTCGCCCTGTTTGGGGCCTGCTTACAACATTCCTTTGCCTAATTTGTTGTATGTAGTATTCAATTAAGTTTCCAACCTCAGAGAAGCTAGCAGGTATGGTCTAGAAGACATGATGTAATTTACTGGACCATGTGATCGTGAAATGTGCAAAGAATTACAATTACAGAAATTAAGCCAGCCCAAGTTTACAATTTAAGGTGAAAATGGTCTTGTGCACAACTCTATAACCTCATTATGCTTATATCGCTGTTTTAAAGACAGGACTGAGGACTGACACAGAAGATTCAAGTCAATATGGTCGAGGCCTACGACTGTGCAGAGTGTAAGGATTCCCTGTACGGGAGGAAGTACATTCTGAAGGATGAAAGCCCATACTGCATAAAGTGCTATGAGGCAGCCTTCTCCAGCAACTGTGAAGTGTGCCAAAAGCTCATTGCCTGCACCAGCAAGGTATCATCTTTTTTTTTAGTGCCAGTCATCAAGGCACCTTTCCAGCAAAGGGTCAGGTTTCACTTTCTACAATCATGTTTGCAGACTAGACCCTGAAACCTTGACATTGCTAAAATGAAAACTCAAGCTTAACTTACTTGTTTCTTGGTACCATGAAATCATTGTGTCACTGGGTACAATCGTATTTGATATTATTTGAATCCTGTGGGCAAGAATTTCAATGTAATATGACTTAAAAAATCAAGATGCCAAACAACAAAAGGTTTTGCAAGAAAGAGAATTGATTTGTCTTTTTTCTTGACTGAAATGGCAGTTTTGAGATTTATAAACTGGGAGACAAGACTCATGTTTTGTGAAAAATTGAATACAACAGAGGAGTAAATTGGATATTATACTCCCTTATCATATGTGTGGGTGAATTCTCAAACCTTTTTTGAGTTCACGCCAAATCAAGAAAACATGGTACCTGTTCCTTCTGCTTTACTGATTTAACAGTCCCATTTCAATCCTTCCCCTGCCTCTGCAGGACCTGTCATACAAGGACCGCCACTGGCACAGCGAATGCTTCCTCTGTGCCAAGTGCAAAGGATCCCTCGTGGATCAGCCTTTTGCCACCAAGGATGACTTGATGCTGTGCATTGAATGCTACAGCAATGAGTACTCTGCCAAGTGCCATGCATGCCTGAAGACCATCATGCCTGGTGAGGAGGAGAAAAATACAACTAATGATGTTATTCAAGCATATTTAGGGTTGTTTGCATAGATTTAATATGGGTTTATTGAACTATAAAGGAGTTGTTAATCAGAGTAGCACCTTAGTTACATCTGTCTAATTTGTTCTGCAGAAGAAATAAATCTTTTTTTCAGGTCTAAGCAGACACAGCAATTGTTCTCAAATCAACACATATAGTATATTGACATAGTAAAGTGAAAAATAAGTTTTTTCCCTGTGTATGATGACTTTAAATTGATGATGTAATGTAATGCATTGATACAGATGGGCCTATATGTTGTTATTGGGTTGCTGCAGCTGTAATAGCTTTAGTGAGTTGGAGATTTACTTAAGGAGCAGCTCACTGTACATCAGCGCCAAAAAAATGACAGTGAGAAACTCCATCTTTCTTTTTCCCTCTGTCCCAGGCTCGAAAAAGATGGAGCACAAGGGCAACAGTTGGCATGAGAATTGTTTCACCTGCAACCGTTGCCAGGAGCCCATTGGCACCAGCAGCTTCGTTCAGAAGGAGGGCAACAACTACTGCATGCCCTGCTATGAGAAACAGTTTGCCCCGCAGTGCATCCACTGCAAGAAGGTAGAACCACAAAAAACAGCAACACAGAAAGTGGTGTAGATTCACTTGGCTGGCGAGGGGTATTGATTGAGTTTAATGTACTGTAGTAGTCTTCAACTACTATAAAGATATATATTATGTCTCTAAAGTGAGTTCTAAATTAATGCATTTACGCACATGCATCTGATTTTGTTTTTACTTGTGAGGTTGTGGAGATGTCTTTAAAGTGCCATCCTTCCATCCTTCAGATAGTAACAAGATCGATATTCTATTTGAGAGCCATTTAAACTTAACCTCTTAAACCATTTTTCCCTCTCAGACATCCCCTGGGCAGCTTTATGCTAAACACAAACTAAACACATCATTGCAGTAGACGCTTACATTGAGTGAAATATTCAAACCCAAGAGTCCCTTTTTATGGCTGCATAGTGCCATTAAATGGAAATATTCATGAGAGCTTGTGCATGACTCGTTTACCGGTAATACAGAATATATAGCTATATTTCAAATTTAATTCTGTGCTTTCTGGGCCTGTAAGTAAAAGTTCACCCCAGCAGTGTATTTACTGTACAAGAGAATCATCATCTAACAGTGCAGCAAGGAAACAGATGGTCAAGCAGGCAGGAATCGGAGGCGTCTTTTTGCGCTGAAATCTGTTGGTGAGACAGCAGTCATCTGCCTTTTCCAGACTGAGTCAGCACCAATCACAAAGACTTGGAAAGGCAGCAATATGATCCTATATATGGGAGCTTGTGCTGCAACAGTATAGGCTGTGATAGCAACAGCATTTGCATAAGTATTTGCTGTTAAAAAATGGCTTTTTCTTATTGATTGGGACCTTGGGACATTTTAGTTGTCTTTAATATTGATCATCTAAGATAATCTAGAACTGAGCTCATAATTTTTCCCAGAGTTGAGATTTTGTCATAAAATTGATTTATCTTTCTTATCTTTTTTTATTCCAATCTCAAAATAAACAAATTTACCGCAAGATACCGTACATCTTAATAGCAGATTGCATTTGTCTTACTAAATTTGTCTAAATAAAATTGATCATCCATTTGTTTGATCGTCATAAAAGGTCAAATATGTTCACATGTGATATATGGTCTAAGTAATGAACTGGTCCGTGTCTTTCAGCCCATCACCACTGGAGGGGTGAACTACCGTGAAGAGCCCTGGCATCGGGAGTGCTTTGCCTGCATCGGCTGCAAGGAGCCGCTGGCTGCCAGACGCTTCACCTCTCGGGACAACTCTGTCTACTGCCTCGAGTGCTTCTGCAACTTGTTTGCTAAGAGATGTGCTGCCTGCACCAACCCGATCAGCGGTAAATGTCGAATTACACTCGAGGGAGAAGCAGCGAGAAGTTTACTAAAATAGATCAACCGAAATCAAATCATCCTCATTCTTAATCGAATATTCCAGACTGGCAAATTACCTTTTACTTTTGACTTGATGCTGATCAAAAAAAGCCCATTGTGTCATAAATTTCAGCTCGCTGCCAGTGAAATGTAACATTTCACTAGCGGTGATAATTTGATGCAAGCCTGCACTAAATTCATTAGAAAGCTTGGCGATTGTCCAAATACGTATCTTGGACTAATCCAAATCTCCAAATCCTGAGGCAGGACCATGTGCAGTCAGGCCTGAGTTTCAGCCCACATCTCTTTGATTCATTTAGTGTTTTAATGGAAATGAAGTGTGATTATCCCCAGATATTGCTCTATAATTCAAGCATGCAGGTGTGGTTGCATTTTCTAAAGACTCTTTTTAGAGCTCCTGTATTTTTCTGTTTTATATTGTGTGATATGTACGATAAAAACCAAGGAAAGGAAAATATCCCCCTTAAAAAATCTCGTTACACCCAGGGTTTTTTATTTATGGCCTCCAAGTGAAGTGAAATGAGGCACTAAAGTTTGAATTTTACATCCCAAGAACATCACGAGAATTCTCATGCTGCATTCTTTTAATTACAGGAACTGAGATTGAAGTCTGGCTGAAATGTTGTTAGACGTGTTAATAAATCTAAGTCAAAACAAATGACATGCAGCACTGCCTCATAAATATGGGGGAAGTAATATACACAGAAATACACTGACACCTTTAATCTGAAGTAGATCATATGCTCCCCTCTGAATCCTGTGTATCCAATCAGCAGCAATTACAAGATTATTACATTACAGAGATCATGAGACTGTCTGGCTGACATAAGAGGGTCATTCTGTTCCTCTTGTTGGTTACTTATGGCCCTTTGTTGCTTTTGTCTCAGGTCTGGGGGGCAGCAAGTATATCTCGTTTGAGCAGCGCCAGTGGCACAACGACTGCTTCAAGTGCATAAAGTGCTCTGCATCTCTGGTCGGCCGAGGTTTCCTGACGGACAAAGACGATATCATGTGCCCTGAATGCAGCAAAGGAAACTGAGCTGGTCGCCGATCTGGAAAAGAGTTGGCTGCCGTCTGAAGAGCAGCGGAATAATTCTCCTAACCTCACCTTTTGTTGCATTATTTGTTTCATTTATTAGTTTCTGACAGAATAACTATTTTTACTGATACTTTTTCTGCATGCACTGACAATACTGTTTTATTCTAAAATCTAGGTTTTCTGTTTAGGGGGAAACTTTTTTTGTAGAATTGATCAGATCAAGTGAGTAAGTTGTATGTTTTTGTGCTTTCATGTCAAAAATACATAAAAGAATAGGATTTTTACAGTTTAAATTGATAGTACAATGTTTATTATTGACAGAGATAATATTATTGGGTATAATACTACTAATATATATTGTTGTTTATTCTAATTACATATATTATGATTAAAATATTTCAATGACTGCTCATTGTATTCAACCTTCAGTGGTGAAAATAATTTGTTCATGTAACATAAATGATGAAAATACTGAAGCCCATTGGTAAAAGTATAACTACCACACTGGAATTACATGTTGATAAAAGACATGCTGTTAAAGTGTCACATATAAGCAAAAGTGCAGCTTTGTTATAGGGACACTTAGATTTTACGGATGCTTCACATATCAGTTTTAAATCAGCAGGTTGTGAAAAAAGGCTCCATCTTGGTATGTTGGTGATCATTTAAAAAGATGCTCCTGTGGTTTCTCACTTTCTAATACTTATGATCTTTAATATATCATTAATAAAAGATTTAATCATCAAGTCTGCTGTTGTATGTCAAGTGTTTTGGTCCAGATTGTCTGCAGGTTCTATCTAAACCTGAAAGTTGAGATGATTTATAACTTTGATTTATTTTATTCCTTAAACATGAATAGAACCTTTTGCTATAAAATAAAATTCCCACTTATAAAGAGAGTCTTAGTAAGTAAGGTTGTATTCACAGCAGAATATAATGAATAATTAAATGTTAGTATAAAATATATTCTTCTATATTACCTTATAACTATTATATATAGAGGCTAAATACATAAAGAATACTATAAAAATGCCTTTCAGGATTTCAATATAAAAGAAAATAATTGTCTGTATTTAGTCTTTATTTAAAAGGGACAATGTGCGGGTCAAATATATGATGCACTGAAGTCATGGATATATCCTTGACCGAACCAGATTCTAGTTTTCAACAAAAAAAATAATCACAGCCTACACAATGACGTCAGTCGTTGTCAAAAATAGACGATCTTTGCTCTAGCGTACCGGAAGTCGGCAGCAGGTGCCACAGGAAGTGTGTTCGTCCGGTACATCCCTGCAGAATCAGAAGAGGCTAACGGCATCTCATTGCAGCAGCGCCCTCAATCATTCCAGCAAAAGAAAAACGTCATTAAATGTAAGATACGTGTTAGATTTTTTTTTTGCATGTGTTAATGTTTATGACGTAAATAAAGACCGTTATCTTGGCGCAAAGCGCGATTAGTGCCTGGAAGCTAATGCGGCAGCTAGCTAACGTTAGGTGGCTAGCTAAGTTAGCAGGGCTTTGTTAGCTACATTGCTAAGTAAACTAGAAAAAAAGAGGCTCGACATTTGCTTCTTTAACGAAGCGTGAACAAGACAAAATGTGTGAAGTCAAACCAACGTATTGACATTAGCTAAAACCGTTTTCTGCCTTTCAAATGATGAAATGGTCAATTAACAAGTGTTTTCACACATTTTCGCTTCTTTACAGATGAAATCACAAAACTCGGTGTTACTGATGGATTCAATAATTAATTGATTGATTTGTTTTAACAATATCTGTCGGTTTGTTTCTGCGCAGCCAAGGTCGCTGACAGTAGTGGAAAGTAACCAAGTACATTTACTCAAATACTGTACTTAAATAAAATATGGTACTAATTATAATATTTTCATTTGATGCTACTTAAGATTTCACTCTACTAAATTATTGCATTGTCTACTATATATTTTAATATTCTTCTATGTACATTCTAATAAATAGTTTATCTTGTTACTCAGTGCTGAAGTATTATCAGCAAAATGTCCTTAAAGGATCAAAAATAAAACTACTCATTATGCAGATTGTTATATTATTATATTATTATAGTAATTTTTTACTAACGCCATCACTAAATACACATGAGATCATTTTAATGATTTGTTTTTTTTAATGTGTAGCCAATATGAGATAGTACAAGGTGAACTACTGCATCATAATGTGTTACCTTCTGCACAGAGTGCAATTTAATAGGTTATTAATGTGTATTCATTTTATGTAAAGCATTAAATTCCTATAAGGTAACTAATCTAAGGTATTGAGTTAAATAGTAATGCCACAAAACTGTATGTATGTACAGTACTTGGTTTCCTAGTTACTTTGCACTGCTGTAAATTTGGCTGTTAGCCTCTTGACTAAACAGCAAATCATCCCACTTTAATCTTAATTTGTACACAGATGATGATGGAAAGAAAATGTTATTTTCTGAAATTGAATTTACAAGCTTGCAAAATGCACCTTTTGGACTTTATAATGTATGAATTGAGAAGATGCTACTGCTGGTTAAGAAAAGGAGGCCTTGGTTCAAGTTATTTATGTGTTGTATGTCTGCCAAGAGGCTCTAAATTATTCTCTTTGGTCATCAGATTTTAGTTACGTCTTCAGCTGAAATGAGTGTACCCAACCATCGAAGAACCAAGCCTGGAGGTAAGACTGACTGTCACTTCATCAGGGCCTGATAGTTTCATGCATTTAGACACAACTTGCCTGTGTAAAGGCAAATGTGCCACAAATAAATTCAATTTTAGAAAGTGTTTGGATGCATTTCCTAGAAAGCGTTTTCTGACTCAGTCACTCGTAAAACATGTTTCACTGAAAAACATTACAGCCACAACCCAGAGCAAGAAAACCAGAAAGAATTGGATAAGTTTCCAGCTCAGTTCACTAAGCATTTCAGCGCACCGTGGCACTTGCTTGCATTGAGCGAGCATTAGTTTGATTGAAAATGGAACCATGCAGCAAAGCAAGCAGGTTTAATTCTCATTTCATTGCAGAAAGAAAGGCTGGACAAGTGAACAGCGGCGCAACTGGACCGTCCTCCCAGATCCCGGGTCTGTCCCAGAACGCCGACGAAGTCACTCCGGTGGAGAAGAGCAGCGGACGACGAGTTGGGATATTTGAGTCGGACTCTGACTATGTCAAGCTGGCGAAGGGAGGAGGACATAAAGGTTCGGTTTCTTTTTTAAAACTGTAGCTGCAATGCTGGTAAATGTATTTTATATTTAAATAATTGTCCAGCCCCTGATCTGAATAAGGCTGCAAGTATCAGTGTGCTTAACGAGGTGCAATTTTATGATTCTGATTCTTTCATTTAAAAAATGTTGTCTCTGCAGGGCTTTTGAGTCATGATGTTGATGTTGAGAACAAACCAGTGAAGCCCTACAAGCCACCCAACTGGTTTAAGGATAATGCACCTAATGGGTAAGAACACGTTCAGACAAACAAATAAGAAATGATGAAGACGCGTCACCGCCCTGTTGGACAACGGTTTCCAACCACACACTCCTCACACTGTCACCAGGGAGCCTGTTTGCATACATATTGATGGATTCTGAGAAAAATCTGATTCATAGTGTCACTGCAAAGAAGCTTTAAGTGGAAGAAAAGTTCGATTATTAAACAAAATTGGAGCCTAATAACAGAAAATATATGCATTTTATCAGCCCAGTCGGATAAAACACAACTGGTGGTTATTTCACATCCTGTCACCGTGGTTTTGTACTTTCAGCGGAAGCAAAGCAACGTCTCCAGATGAGAACCAGAAGGGGGTCAGGCAGGTTCTGTCTGCACCGTTTGGCACTGATAACAATTCCACCTGGGAAAGAGAGACTGATAGATTTTGCCCTGATAAAGAGAAGGTGAATCGATCAGATTTAGTCACCGCCACCGTTGATGCCATGCCGGCGTCTTCCATCCTTTATTATTTTTTTTAACATCGCCTTCTTTTATTTTATATAAGTTCGATCCATCATCATTTTGAGGATTCATTTTTCATTATCTGTGAGTGTGTTGGTTGTGTGGTGTTTTGCAAATTTTTTTAGGCATGTAAAGTGTGGTGATAAATATGACTTTACAGAAAGGACAGCTCAAAAATGCTTTAAATTTTCTTCTATATCAAAGTGCCTAATTACATTGTTTTGCAATTTTCTTGCCATTTTTTTGTGAAGACAAAGGTAGCTCTTGTATTCCTCACAGGTGAGGTGAAGCATGTGTGAATGTTGAAAGAATCAGCTTAAAATATAAAGTATGTCGACAGGCTTCATGTCAGATTCAGTTGTTGAGTATTTATAGTTTTTCATTAAAAATCCATTTCTTCAATCCTTTTCTACTGCATGGCTCATTTCACCCTGGACCTTTTTTTCCCTTCATCAATTCTTGCTATAATTGCAGAGTTCAAAAGTCAGAACTGTTCACATTAGTGGTTTCTAACCGAATAATGATCTGGCCGTTGCTGTGAGATTGTACAGTAACACAAGTGAAATTGTCCATCCTACAGACGTCCCCTGATGGTGTTGCCTGTCAGATGGATCATCTGTCCATGACCAACAAATACAAGAGAACGTGAGTAAATCATGTCGCCAGTATCCCTAGAGCAAGCAGCGCTGACAAATACATGCACAGCAACTGATTAGATGAAGGTTTTGGATGATGTGTGAGCTTCAAATGAATTATCTCGTTTTTTTCTGCAGGGCTCATGATAAGCATGCTCCACCGGTCAGCATGACCAAGCTGCTGAGTCATGGCTACATGGAGGAGAAGGTCAAGTCTCCCAATGACGACGACTGCTCAAGTATGATACAGCCTATGTAGTAAATAGTAAATGTATCTTAGAACACTAATAGTTTTTTCAGATTTTCCTACCTATAGTTTTAAACTTACGGTGTCAAGCTTTGAAAAATAAACTTGATATGCTTCAGACATTTAGCTTTAAATATGCAAACTAACATCATAGTATTGTAACCGTATCGGTGCCACATGGAGTCCAAAAGAAAGTCAAACAGGAAGGAAGAAGCTCTACTGCTGATGAATTAGTAGAACAAGAGAAAAATATTATAAAATATACATTATAAAAGGAAAAAAAAAAATAGGATCTGCAGCAGGTCTTTGTCTCCTCAGTGCCATCATGACTGATCGAGTTCTGATTTGATAACTTGAGATTTCATAAATTCTCAACACTTGACTAAAATGTTAGTTTGAGAATCTTGATAAATGTGAACTCTGACCTCTTGAGTCCACTATTAACTGTATTCAATTGTGCACAGGACAATAAAATCAATATAAATAAATCAAACCAACCCAGGAAGTTATTGAATAAAACAAAGACATCAGACTCCTCCCCACATTAAACAAATGTAATGGAGATTAAAGAGCAGAAGCTGCATTGGTTCGATGTCTTTTTATTGTATTGTATTTTTCCCAGGTGTGACCTCAGAACAGACCAGCACCATCGAGACGGAGGACGCGGAGGAGCTGGAGTAGTGCGTCCAGGTCTCTCATCTGGTGTAAAAAGAGGGGTCATCCTAACTCGTTCATGGTGTCACATAAATCCACGAACACGCCGCTCCACCCCTCTTGGATTCACTCTCTTTATTGTACATCCACTGACTGTTAGGTTTTGTACTCATGTTTATGCAAAGGTACTGTCCTCTATTTATTTGCTTTAATTTGTAAAAAAAAAAAATAATAATTCAGGCTTATTTCCGTTGAGTAGATGTGTCGGTGCTCGCTGTATTTTTTATTTCTATATTGTCATTTCTCGATTTGAAAGCCAAGTTGTGAGCAGGGCAGGAAGATAACATTTTAGCTGAGCATCTGTCGTTTTCCGGTTTGACAATTCAACCTAAAACGAGAGATGAACTCGGCGGCTGCAGCTTAAAGTTGACCTGCAGGTGTTAGTTTCCTGCCCTGGTTGTATGAAGATCGAGTAACATAGCATTAAAAGTGATTGTGGTAGTGAATTGTGGTTCCAGTGATGTGAAACATTACGCAGAAATACTGTTTCAATCAAGGGCTCCTGCGATCTGAAGGGATGTTGTGAAAGGTTTGTGTGTTTCAGCTGTTGAGGTGGATCATTCCTTTAGACAGCCACGGTGCAGCTGTGACTGCACGCTGTAATGCTTACTGATGGCTGCAGCCACCGGGGTTTGTTAGGTTAAAAAGGGCCAAAAATGATTTTTAGGTTGCTGTTCTGCAAAAGGTTTCTTTTCTTAAATAATCCTCACAAATCTCTTTTTTTGGTAGTAGATAAAAGAAAGATGGATACCAGCAGCAGGTGCTGCAAGTGGTGCATCGTCCTGTCAAGAACTATCCGAGTTGTATTTCCTCATCTCTGTTTATTAATTAGGAAGCTCATCAGTAAATCAATAAGTGCCAAGTGTTTGATGCCAGTCCAAATATGTCAGACGCCTGCTAATGAAGCCAAATTTGCACCCTTCAGTGGCGTATTACTGCGGTCTCCTTCAGCACAAAAGCATGCGCAACAACGGATAAAACATTCCGGGATATTTAAGGAAAAATATCCACCTTCTGCAGACTGACGAGCTAAACGTCCACTCGAGAGTAATTTCCCCCCCCCGCTCCCGCCCCGCTGAAGATTAAAGGTTTTGAAAGTGAGTTCTGAACATGCCAACCAAGCATTTTTCCCCTGCTGATGCAGTGTTTTGACTTTGTAGACATAAGTAGGAGAACGTAGTGTTAGAGCACAGCCTGATCATGCCAAAACCTCCATCTCATGACATGTTTTATCAAGCTGACACGAGTTTATTCAGTTTAGGTGACAGAAAACTGGTTACGGCTGCAACAATAGTCAATGAACCTAAACTAAAAACACTACAAGAAAATATACTTAGGAACAAAGACCTTAGAAGCCTGCTGTAAAAATGAGAACTTCATAACTGTTGTCATGAAAACCTTTTTTTTTTGTATTTGCCTTAATTCCTTAAATTCCATGCAGTATAAATTGCTCTTGCGTGTATTTGGTCTGTTAATTTGACTGTCAGGATAGCTCAGAAATATAATGGATGTCTGTGACATTTGATGGACATTTTGTCCTTGAGTCATTTAACAGATATACATTTTTAAACCTGACTGACAGGAAAATCCTAATCCTGTAGGCACATTAAATTGATCTTAAAACGAGAGCAATGAACCGTAGAGATTTAGGCTCCGACTTTGTCCTCTGGTAAATCCTGCGTCTCAATGATGCAGCAATAATCGACTCTCATTTGAAAAGAATACGCTCAACGAAAACTCTTGCGACTCGGTATATTTAAAGGAACAATACCAAGCTTTACCTGTTTGACGTATTTAAAGTGTCTTGTGCTGTTCCAATACAGTTTTTTTTAAGTGACACTGGATTTTGTTCATGCAGTACAAGGGTTGGCTCATTTATTGATTATTTTTTGTGTTTTTTTTATTATGAAATGTTAAATATTCAGGTAGGTATTTACCGTTATGATAGTGTTTTCTTCCTCCTCTTCCAGCGAGCTGGTGGGAACCTTTAGTGGCTTAACTTTTCCCCCCAAAGTCTTGTTACATGTATGTTTCCCTCTTGCTTTTTATTGCCGATGGTGTTAGTTCATTTTTAAATGTGATGATCTCTCAAGTGTTAAAGTGATGAGAAATCCACCGGACACAACTCAATGTAAGACAACTGCTCATCTTGATGACTGCACACACTTATCATTTAAATAAATGGGCATGTGCATGTACTTGTGTAGTGTTTTTTATTTCCAGTGAATTGACATTGTTTCTCTAGCAGCCAAGTACATTAATTTATTATAATGGAAGCACTTACTCTTTTTCTTTTTATGATTTCTGATTAGCAGAAATCAATGTGAAGAGTTCTCTCAATTTGCATCTAAAGGTCTAATTTCATTTTCTTACCAATTTAAAGTAAATTATATATATTTAATTGACCCGACTCAATGCTTCACTGCCTCTGAGACACAAAACTCTTGCTCTTTAATATCTTTGTTCCCTGTTGTGCTTTTTGACAGAGAGAGCTTGTGATGTCCTGTTGTTGCAGCCGGCTGTGTTGACTTTTAGATCAAGGATCGCCCGAGGTGTCACCTTAGCGGCGTCGCTGTACTCCAGTCACAGTGTGAAAAATCAAAGAGAAAAGCCACCCTCGGATGATCTAATCATTCTGTGATGTTCTTTGCATTTCTAGGACTTATTTACTCTGGGTGAACACACACCTGCCGCCACCTGCCTCATCTACTTAGTCGTTTCCATTGTTTCGCAGAACGCCCTTTGACAGCCTTCAAAAGGATGAGTGAGAGCTTGTAATAAAACCAAGCAAAAGTGTCAAACAGGGAATTTAAATGACAAATTACATTTTAGAAGCTTACTATAATGTGCATAAGACCCTAAATATGCTTAATTAGTAATTAATTAATGAATAAAGCAATTAAGGTTTAGTGTAGCATAGTATATCCTGTGAGCCAACAGGAACCTCAATTCATATCATTAGTAATACCCATTACTTCCTTTAACTACTATGAGACAATAAAGATCTGTGAAAAACCTCTAACATTTAGGAGGATGTGGATTTAGACACTGGAAAACATTTTTAAAGATTTTCTTTCTATTATCAGGTAACTTTTCCTCTCCAATAAAAAATATTGGCCTTTGCAATAGGTCTTTGCTACAGGAATAAAATAACTAGTTGAGACTAAACCTAAAATACTGCTGGTATTCAAAAGGGTTCCGGTTTTTATTTTCTATATCCAGGGTTGATTCTAGGATCAGAGGTTTAGGTACTGAGCACCTAGAAAACGGCCCTGCTGGGCAATTTAACATAATTTCATTCAAAATTCCTCATCCAGTTTTATCCTTAGCTTAAATTGTAAGATAAGTGACATATCCACCTGGTGTGAGAGGGCTGGCTAATTTCAAATAGCTGGATTTTTGTTGTTCAAGGTACGTTTCAACCCATTTTTGAACTAATATACTTTATGTTCAAATTATTTGCTGTTAAACTGAACCAGCAAAGTTATGATATATGTTGAGAAAATGCAAATAAAAAGACACAATATGTGCAAAAAAACCTGTCAAGCTGATTCATTTCAAATGAGGAATAAAATTACAATAAACACAGAAATCTCTGATACTGGGGCTGTTACATGGTTGGTTTTTAATAACCCGTAATTTCCTTTTAGGAGAAATAGTTCTTTTGGGTTAATATTAACACATTAGCACAGCTAACGTTAGCTTCTCTCCTACCAACAGTTACTGTCTGACCAACCTTAACGTTTAGCAAGAAAAAACGGAAGCTAACTTCTACTTAACACGATCAAATCAAAATCAGTATTGAGGGGCATTTGCCACATAAACCATACTTGCACCTTTTATTCTGGAAAGCTATAATCTGTGCAGACCCTCCTCTCGACCACTGCCCTAACATGCTGACTCTGGTCGCTATGGTAACGTTTAAACACGCCTTCAAAATAAGATACCACAAAAACGAATAAGTGAAATAAGTGAAATTTTAACTCACCATAACACCAAATTAATGGGAGCCCTGAGCTTGTTTCTCTGCAACGAGACGGTCCCATCTGGGAGTGATGGGAGTCAACGACCCCCGAAATGTGTTGCTTATGTCCGGTCTACTCCATTGTTCTGTTTTGGTTGCGGTCACTGCAGAAAACACACAGATAGGATGTAGGAAAAGGCAATAGGGTTTTTTTTAGTGCTGTGGTATTATGCCATTACTTTAATCCAGAACACCGACAGAGTTGTTGCCTTTAACAACAATTGCAAAGCAGTTTTGAGGGCTTCATTGGCACCTACCGCGATAAATCCATATTTTAAGAACTCGTGGTATTATCTGTTAAAAGCGTTCTTTTTCTTGGAAGTGGTAAGCTCTTCTCCTAACTCTTCACTCGACCTGTTCCCTTTGGCAAAGACATTTTTCAAAGACGTCTGTTTCTTACTCATTTTGCTAGCTTGTTGCTTGTCGGTTAAATTTTTGGCGCTCAAAGTGACCGAGACGTAGCCGAGAGTATCCGGTTATTTTTCAAAATAAAAGTTTGTTCAAAATAAGAGATCGTTTAGACACAGATAATACACAAAACGAAAATAATTCTAGCTATTTTCTGTTTGCTTTGCTTTTCTACATATCTGTTACCTGAGAAAATATAATATGTAATAAGAGTTCATTTATATTGAGAGCGGTACATATAGGCAAGTATCAACTAATTACTCTTAGCTAGCTAGCTGTTGTCATTTTTCGTTTTAGTGGCTAATTCTAGCTTCGCTAACTACTCAGGTAAGAAGATTTCTAGGCTACTTAGCATAGCATTTATCTAAACTTAACTACTTCGCAGTCATTTTACTATCTATTTAGCTAAGTAGATAGCTAGACTACTTAGCATAGCAGTGTTTAAATGTATTATTTAACATGAATATCACAAACGCACCCAATAATTATTAGGCCATTTTAGTAGCTAATTTTATTGCAGTTAGCTAGCTAACATTACTTAGCTAAGTAGATAGATAGATAGATAACTAGGCTACTTATCATAGCATTTTTTAAGGATTTAAATTTTATGCATATATATGTTCTCTCTCTATTTATATATATGTATTATATATATAATGCATAACCTTAAGTTAAAGTTTTTGTTTTTTATGTAAAACCAATGGTTGTTAAGTGCCTTGACATTTGTTTCTAATCAAATCACACTTATAAATCATTATTTTAAATCAGAAACATTTGTTTTTTAATCATTCACTTGTTTTAATGACAGCATTTATCTGCCATAAAACTGACTGAGAATTTATCGAAGCAATTAAAAATGAACTTTCGGTATTAATTCATCCTTTGGGAGTCACGCACACGCACATGCACACACACATAGACGCGCACACAAGCGCGCGCACACACACACACACACACACACACTGGCCGCTGCAGACCGCATCCTTCCTTCGCGCGGAGCTGCCGCGCTGCATCGTCACCGAAACGCTCTTCTGCAGCTGCAGCGGCAGAAACAAACGGTGCATCGGCGGGTTGATCGATTCATGTATCGGAAAATAATCCATCGCCGCATGGTGACGTCACGCCGCTGATCGGTAACGGCGGCTGGGCGGGTTAGTTGGTTGGTTGGTTGGTTGGTTGGCTGGTTGGGTGACTTGGTTTCCGCGCGTCGCCACGGGTAGGTGGGTGCATTCAAACCTCACACCGGATTAAAAAAAAATACACACACATAACACAATATTGCACGAGGAGCGTGTGTGGACGTGCACGGGACTGTTGTTGTCATTGTTTGTTTTTGTTTATTTGACGCGCCGGCGCGTGGAAAATGTAGCAGCTGCCGCGGCCGCCTGCAGGAGGAGGATGGATGCGTAACAGGACAGATTGAGCCAGCTGTGGCCTGCTTTTAACGGCAACATCTGGCCGGTGAGTCGCTGTGTGACAGCCGCAGCCGGGCGGCTCTGCTCGGTTCAGCTCGGCTCGTGTGAGCCAGGTACTGAAACAGGGAGTGTGTGTTTGTGTGTGTGCGTGTGTGTGTGTGTGGTAGTGGTAGGGGGGTTCGGTTTCAGTGCGTCCCTGCTCCCCGGTCTCAGGTCCGGTGAGTCGGTGTGACCTCGTCCTTGGTTGCGTGATTAATGTGGAGGCTACGTTTGACAGACAGGCTCTGACACGATGAAGGCTCAAGCTGTTTTATATATATATATATATATATATATATATATATATATATATATATATATATATAAAGCATGCAGTCACATGCTTTTTGTGCAGCATGCATGCACACCTGCACAAACAATGCATGTAACCAGCTGTATTCATGTGGAAATATGCAATTACATGCGTCAGTGAAGGGTTAACTACACATTCTACTGGAGATTCAAACATATATTCTTCACGAATCACTGTAGAAATTGATTATGAAGAAGCATGAAATCATCTCTATAAGGTGCTGCAGGAATGTTACTGTGACACTGTATAAATTCAGCAGTGAGTCCCTGCAGGGATATTAAAGAGGTTTACAAAAAAGCACAGATCTAAAGGTTGAGAGTGGATCCCTGCAGGGCTATTATCGCAGGTAAAACACAATATGTCCTTGTAAACTCTGTGTCAGTGATTCCTGTTCTTTGTGTGTGGTCCCTCTTGTCCACAATTCTGATCGGCTTGTAGTCCTTCTGCAGGGTCAGAGAGGGCGCCTCAGTCAGCAGCTATAGCGGCGAGATGGAGGAAGGGGACGCAGAAGGGGAAGGGCCCATGGCGGTCAGAGAGGGGACGAGCGGTCGTGGCCTTCCTCCAGACGCCAGCGGCACCGCCGCTACCACCACCACCAACCTCCTGGCTTCCGTCAAAGAGCAGGTAGGAGGCAGGAGATGCTGCAGTCACACCCTCCTTCTTCTTCTTCTTCTTGTTCACTTCCTGTCCGCCTCACCGGTCCTGAGGCTGCATTCACACTGACAACATTCCTGCTTTTTTCCATGTCTGATTTTGCTGAATACTGACTTGCCCTGAAGGAGTTACGCACACCTCATGGGATAAATAAAGTCAGATTCATCCTAATCTCACTGAGGATGAGACGGAAACGTGACGTTTCGGCTAATTTTGCACCAGAAATTCTATTTCTACAAGCTTCTATATGGTAGCGACTCTTGACAGTTTACGTCACTTTCTTTTCTCTTCATTTATCTTCTCGTAATCCTCGCCATCGCCGCACAGCTCGAGATGTCAGAGACGTTCCCATCTGGTTTGAGTTTTCTTGTTATTGACGTCCAGAAACACCATAAAATAAAAAAATCACAATAGAGGCTCTGGCGTCTGCAGTTTGTCTCTCTTTCCCCCCTCCCCGTTGTTATTTTTATGCTTCTTTCTATCTTGTCAGTCTATTCCCCTGCTCTTAATTATGCCTGGACAGTAGCCATGTTCTCAACTTCCCCGGCTGTGTGACTCTGAATCCGGCACACTGCTATTTAAAGCCTTGTGATGTCCAAGAAAGAGAGAGAACCTCGCTCTAACTTTTAATCTGCAGTTTCTTTGGAGCTGCTCTTAAATCTCAACCCAATGTGAACTTGAGGAAAAGTCAGTTTTCTGGTTTGCTTGATTTTGTTTTGGTTTTCATTGATCACAGCAGGAGGAGAACTTTATTTCACACCAGAGGATCCATGTCTGCTGATTTATTTTCTGTACGATGTGCGGGAGTCGAATGTAATTGATGAATTTGTTTTATCTCTACAGTAGCTGTCTGTGATGATTTCATGATGAAACATTCAAAGTTGTGACAGTGTCCTTCACGTCGTCCTTTTTCCTGATGTAGCAGAAACATGTGGAAGCTTTGTCTATTGATGCATCTGTAACTATTTGTGACAATCAATTTTCAGTCATTTTTCCAGCAGAAATATAAAAATTTCACTGTGTGATGCTTTTGTATGTAATATATGAAAAGAAGCTGAAGATTACAATAACACAACCTTTTAATTAGTTAATTTAGGTTTAGGTTGCCACAGTCACATATTGTGATTTGGCAGTTTTGTTTTCGGACATTTTATAGACTTAATCGATGAAGTGAGAATGAAAATAATGGTTATTTGGAGCCCAAGATCAATTATATGATTCTGTTTTACCGACTCTTGATGACTCTTAAAGACTCTTGCTTAGATATTGATTGATGCGATCTATAGTTTAAGTTTCATTGTGTTTCTAAAGGCATAGTATGTAATTTTCTGCCGCTAGTGGTATCTCAATGAAAACAGTAGCTAAAGACATCATAAAGTGGCGAGAGATGATGATTATTGTCTTCATTGCTGTTAGGATTCTTCAATGTTCATCATTTAGGGTTTTTTTTTTTACCAGGAGGTGAATTTTCCTCAGTCTCTCTCCAAAACTAATTAATTAATTAAAAAAATAGGTGTTTCTCCAATGCAGTTTGGCGCTTTTACCCAAGGTTAATGATAACGTTTTCTCTGCTGGTTGCTCACATCAGATGAGTAAAATCCTTCATCAGTCTATAAAACAAGGAGTGTGTGTATCTTTCTGATTGTTTGTCAGCTCAACCTCAACTTTCGGATATAGTCTGTGCACGGCATGATGGTGTCTATCCTTTTTTGTGGAAGTTTTGGATGCATATTCAAATCATGATTATCATCAGTCAAAGTTAAAATCCTATAGGTGTGCTGTGGTGGTGTAGGGGTAGAGTGCTTGCTGTATACAGCCCTGCTTATAAGCAGCAGAACCCAGTTCGAGTCCCTGGCCGAAGCATTACTTTGCTGCATGTTTCCATCCTGTCTCTCTTTCCCATTACTTCCTGTCTGGCTACTGTGTAATTCAAGCAATTTACATATCACAGCCCTTCATTTTGCTTCCCAACGACTTATTCACAAAACAAAGCTTCTTTGTCTCATTTCTTCCTGCATCAATTGTGCAGCCAATGCTAAGACGTTAGCCGGTTTAGCTGCGACTTTATCCCTGGCCTCCAAGACGTGTTCAAGACCCTCAGGAAATCCCAGCACTATCACCTAACAGAACAGATTATGGGCATAAACTCATTTATTTACAAACACATAGTCTTTTACTTAGCTTATCAATACAATTTAAAAACTGATATGTAGATTGAGATCCGCACTTTCAACATAAATTGTTAAAGTCCAACACACCCTCATTTGACCAAATATTAAAAATCTACTTAAGCTTCCACTTTTCTATAGGAATACATACTTCTGGCACTGCATTAGTCTGGTAAAAAACAAACAACTGAGCTATAAAACAGGAGTATCATAAGAATCCCTAGAACCCCTTCACATAACAGGAGTGATGTAGTGGATGGAGGAATCTCCATCCTCCACATCACTCCTGTCCTCCGGTCGCTCCACTGGCTCCCAGTAAAGTTTTGTATTGAATTCAAAGTCCTCCTTGTAACATTCAAGGCCATCCCCAACCTCGCCCCTCCAGATGTCGTCCGCGTTCTTCAGATCTTCCTCCTCTGTTCACCTGTCTGTTCCCTCCACCCGTCTCACTATCATGGGGACCAGAGCATTCAGCCGCTCTGCTCACGGCTCTGGAACTCATTACCACCTGAAGTCAGAGATATTGATTCTTCCCCTCTTTTCAAATCCAGACTCTAAACCCACAGTTTAAGATATAAAAGCTTATTCACACACCTGATCACAGCTGCACTGTTTGATTTTACACAGTTTGTTTTTACATCTTCTGTATTTCTGTGTCTATTTCTGCTGTGTTTTATATTGTTTTATTGTATGGTCTCCTTAAGTGCAGGGAAAATGTATTATTAATATTATTATAAAAAATTCAGTTTATGACAGCTTCATGTGGGAATGTCCAACACAGACAAAGGTGGACAGGAGATACTGATAGGAAGCCATATAATTGATTACATAGATAAAACATTTAAATGATGAATTTCTGTAGGTTTTGTCAGTTTGAGACATTTTTATCTGACAGAATGACATGGCCTTTAAAAATACTTTCAATTGAAAGGACATGCGCCAGAGAAATCTGGTCATTTAGTTAATTGTTTCCTGACGAGTGAATGTTTGACGTCAGAAGCTGAGGCAGCAGTAGCGTGGCGTTACCTGTTCCTGTGTTTTAATAAAACCAGGAGACTGTGTTGCCGTTGACAACGTGTTTAACAATATGATGAGGAAATATGATCCGAGTGCACCGGTTTGAGTTATGGATGTTTTGGCTTATTAGATGCCAAAACACAGCAGAGCACTGTGAGGATCATTATCCTCCGGATGGAGGTAAACAGTAGGATTGCCTCGTTCACGTTATATGGCCTTCACTGCTTTACTGATCTTATAATAAGGGTTTCAGGATGTGGAGCAGGTGTGAGGCCTCTGATTGCCTCCTTGGCTGTGGCTGCTCAGCTATAACCGGTACTGAGTATTAAAAACCACAAAAGAAAGTGAACGGCAAGGAAAAACTTTGACACAGATGCAATGTTTTATTGCTACATCAGTCTGTCCAAAACCTTCATCAGAACACAGTAAAAACTGGTAGTAAACACCAATTTTTATATAGTTTAACAATCATAAACATATAAAATCACAACAAAAAGTCATTAAGTGTTGATCTAAAATGATTTTATGAAGAATGCTTCTGTTGCATTTAAGAATGAATTACTATTCAGGTGCCTTTTCCCTTTACACTTCCTTGAGTGTTTTTTTTAAGTATCGTGTATCTACAGCATGGTATATGTTCTTTTTCTGGACTCTAGACCACAGTTGTTGTCCAGAAATGATTAAAATCAGTGAGCTGCTGCACTGGGTGACATGTTCCTTCACCACAAATGGATTTCATATATAAGATTTGTTGATAAGAAATATATAGACACCCACATCCTGCAATTTAGCAGGAATGTCGTCCAGTGAGCTTTTCTGGAAGTAAAATAACTCGAACTGTGTTATGTACTTTGTTGAGTTGTGTATTTTCATTATACCAATGTTTCCAGCAATCCTAGAGAAATCCTTAATTGTGATATAAAGTATGGATGATTTATAGTTTCCCTGTGTGTACACGTCAGTGTCGCTGTCCTGAATTGACTTTTTATTCAGTTTCAAGTTTACAATCCACTTATGAGATCTTGATAGCAGTAAATGACATATTGTGCATTTAAAGAAACCATTAAGGTAGCAGATTAGACAAGACGTGTAATGTTCATAGGTTGTTTTGGGACAGAACGTCTTAAAGTATGAGATCATTGGGCGTGTTGTGTTGCTCTCACATGTTGTTTTCAGTGACTGTATGGTTTTCGTTTAGTTTTGAGGATTTATTGGAAGAGGGGAGTCAGTGATTCTTGTTTAATGAGAGCATGTTGACAGCAGAATGGGAAGAAATGGATGATAAGCAGCAAACAAAGCACAGAAAAAGGCTAACATACAGCATGACCTCATTCTAAACTTAGACATTGCAACACAAACCACACATGTTATCAGGTCGCTTATCTCAAACTGTTGAACAGAACTAGAAAATATGATTAAGTTGCTTTACCTGCGTCAGCGGGGGGACTGCAAGCGGCATCGCTGCTGAAGCGTCAAATCTACTGCCTGCAGTTCCTTCACAGAAATGTCAAATTAGACGTGCTAAATGGAGCACATCAGTTATTGCCTTCAATTGTGCTCAGGCCCTGATGCTTTTCCACTTTGCTCTCATTGAGCCCATTAAAGGTGGCGGTGATAGACGCGAGTGGGGAAAATATCAGAGATGAAGAAAGTAGCAACTTGGCAACCAAAAACCTTTACAGGGTCAGGATCAGTTCAATTCCGTCGCCTCTTCGAGCAGATGTTGTGGGATTGATGAGATGTTGAGATGGCAGCTTGCAGCAGAGCTACTCCAAGAGGAAAGCTGAGATGTCTGTCACTGCATTCTGTTAAATCGAGACTGAAATATGCCCAGTATCAGATCTAAACAGCTTACAGAGCTGCCACTAGAAATGGGAATATTTGAACACATTGAACACAAGCAAAACAAGGTCTGACTTGAGTTTTACTTGATATTTTAGAATTTTTAACAAATTTTATACTTAAACTCAGAATTTGTCTTTTCATCTCCTATTTGCTTTACCTTTTTATCTGTTTTTTGTGTTTTATCTCATATTTCAGAAGTACACAACTGTTGCTGAATGACATCTCCTTAGATATGAATTCCTGCTCCCTGTCATGCTTTTGGAAAGGGAGAGCTTGTGATGTCCTGTTGTTGTAGCCGGCCGTGTTGACTCTACATCTCGGATCGCCCGAGATGTCACCTTAGCGGAGTCGCTGTACTTGATTCACAGCTTGTAAATCAAAGAGAAAAGCCACCCTCGGGTGTTTCTGATCTCATCAGCCTGTGATGTTCTTTGCATTTCCAGGAGTTATTTACTCTCTGGGTGAACCCACACCTGCCGTCACCTGCCTCATCTACTTAGTGATTTCCACTGTCTCTCAGAACGCCCTTTGACAGCCCTCAGAGGATGAGTGCAAACTTGTTGCTTTCCATCAGGTGGGTGTCTGGGCGTATAAAGAGACTGGAAGTGGTCTAATCCATCTATGGGTTACATGTGTGGGTGCAGAGAGCGAGAGAAATGGCAAAACCAAAGTGGGATGCACAACATTCTGGTCTATGGAGGCTCCTGTGGGTGTTTCAACTGGTATCTCTGCTCTGATCTGTAATTGCTAAAAGCCTCACTGCGCTGCTGACAGTATGTTCGGACACATAACTGCGAGAATAAGAGAAGTCCGTCGCCAAGCAGCAAAAAATGGACCTGAAAATGTGAAGTCTTTTAAGGGTGAATTCTTTCAGCATGGTGCAGGAGCAGGAGCGGAACTAGGCCGAAAACATTCCACGGATATCACAGATGCAGTCTGGATAAATCCAACTGCTGGGCTATGATTAGACACAGCAGGAAGGAATAAGACGCAGAGGGCTGTGGTTGGTATAAACTTGATGAGCGAGAGAGAGAAAAACAGTTTGTGACGGCTCACAAACGTCCACTAGCCTCCAGCTGGTGAGACGCATCACCTGGCACGGCTGCATCGGGCTGGCAGGGCGAGGCGCGTCTCCAGACATCACGAGGCGACGAGCGCAAGGCGGCACCAATGTGGCTCTGTTTGTCCCTTAAGGCGCGCCGTGTTGTTGCGAGACACTGGAACAAGGAGGGCTGTGTGCTCCTGTCCCGTCTCTACGCTGCTCTCAGGCGATGTGAGGAGGTGCAGGAGCAGAGCGAGGCAGCGATGCCGTGACACCGTGCAGCGTGTTTATGCATCATGGTGTTTGAGTGGCATACTGTCGTGTCCCTGCAAGTAGAGAATGTGCCAGTGTGAATCACACACTTGTCACATCCCACTTTAGGTGAGGTCTTGTTCATTACACACTATTTTATGCCATTTACGTTCCTCCATGTTGCATTTTTCTTTAATTTTAGATCATTTTATCCAGAGCTGTGTCTTGAGGATCAATCCTCATTAACTTTCTGTTGACATATTTGATAAGATAGATGAATAGATAACTATGAACTAGGGGTGCCAAACATGAACCGGCCCGCCAACAACCTGGATGAAAAAAAATTGGGTGCAGAGTTTTGTATTGTTGAAAAATCAATGACCAGTTTCTATTTCTTCACAGAAATGTGAAGCAAATATATTTCTGTTCTTAAAAATAAAAATAAAATTGACTTAACTTGACTTGAAGCCGTGATGCTTGTCGTGAGCAATATAATGTATAAGAAAAAAATATAATATATTTTTGTAACTGCACTTATTTTCTGAGGATCCCCAAGCTGTTCACACCTGGTTGGTAAATGGATGGTTCATGAAAGTTTTTAGATTGTAGTTTTACCTCTTTGCATGAAAAGAAAAGGAGAAATTTGGAGAGTGTCGTTATTTATACTAGCGTTTAATAGGGATCAGTTTTACTTGTCTGGCATACATGGCCCATGAACTAAAATGAGTTTGACATAGCTGATATAAACAGTGAGATGACTGGAGGCTGTAGTGACAAACATATGTGTTTCTGTGTGGGTATTTTGTGTGTGTGTGTGTGTGTAACCATCCAACATTTTTATTTCCACATTCATTTTTTGCAGCTGTGAGCCACTTTTCCATTTCTACCGTCCATTGCACTGTTGATCAATAATGTCCATCAACACCACTGAAGCCTGAATGTGATCTACTGTATGCAATTATCAGAGACAGTTTGGTTGCCATGGTAACCCGCATATGTGTCAGGATGCGAGTAAAAGGACTTTCCCTGTCAGGAACAAGATAAAACAGTGTTGTCTCTTATTCTCTATATAGAGAGAGTTAATAATTTTATAACGGGTCATATCGGGTAAAATGGGCCATTTAGGTTTGGGGGTCCCAGCCCCTTTGGAAATTAGAGCCAATGACTACAAAGGATTTCAAATCTGATTAGCTTATGGTTTCTATGGTGGTACAATACTTCAAATCTAAACTGTACCAGAAATGTGCATAGTAAACAGCCTGACAGGCCAAATCTAACTACACTATTATAAGGATGATAAATATGCACATTAAAACTATGAATGATATCTGTCTTGATGGTATCTATCAGAAATAATGCTGTTAGTTTGATATATTATCATATTTCTTTTTGGATAAGTGAGGTTTATCTTGGTGGCCTGATTTAACTAAAATGGGCCAACCTCTGTGTTACTCACAAACACGTGTGTATGATATTTGGTTCAACTAAAACATATACAGTGTGTTGATTGTCATGTGAAATTAGTGCAACTCAAAGTAGTGCACTATTAGAAAGTAGAAAACACCAATTTAGAAGTTTTTTTTCTTTTTGAGACTGAAGCTTTATGTAGACTGAAGCTTTGAATACAGATTCCATCTTTTATTTCCAATAAAAGCATCAATGCCAAAGACTGTCAGATTTCTTCTATGCACCAACAGAAATAATAACAATTGCTGCTGAATCTACAGTATCTTAGAAATATATGTGTCCCATGTTCAAGTGCCAATTGAAAAATAATCTTGGTAATGCTTTATCATCATGAAAAAGTTGGCCTTAAACGAAAAGACAATGGCCTATAGTCCGAGTGATTCACTTAGATCATAAAGCACTGAGCTGACAGGCAGCGTCTGAGTCCCTTTAATCTGCATGTAGTAATTCAGCTCTTGTTTAGTTTTTATAGTATGAGTCCAGAGCCAAAGAAACAAGCTGGTCAAACAGTGTCAACCTGTAAGAAAATTCATATAATTGTCTGCGAGTCTTAAAATGTTTTGAATATAGTCTCAAAGGTCCCATATTGTTTATGCCAACTGCATTTTATTTAAATTTTTAATATCACTAACCACTCTCCAGCTTGTCTCTGCAGCTCTAGAAGGAACAGGTCACTTTGTGTCTGTCTCATTAATATTAATGAGCCTCTCCTCTGATTGGCTGATTTGAATGGCTGTAAGACAGGGGTCTAAAGGGATTGAATCACTTCTGGGGGACTCACTTCGAGAAACTGGCTGTCGGGTCACTGGAGTTTACCCTTCGGTTTTAAGGCACAGTTTCTGAAAACAGGCCTTCTTTAATAAAAAAAGATACTAACATCCCACTTTCTACAATATAGGACCTTTAAATTCCCAGGAAAACCGGGTATTCATAGACAGGAGGTGATTTCAGAAGTCCTACAAAAGTTTAACTTGACCTGGTAGACCTTGATACTTCACTAATCCTTCTTCAGGCAGGAATAATATTTAAATATTATAATTTATTTAAAAAATAACTCTGAGATAAGTCTGTTAGAGATATATTCTTCTGCACTTGTGAAAAATTGAAGCGATACAGTGAAAATTCTCACATATTTGTGTTTGCTGCTTTCTGAAACCTAACATAATATACTGTGGCACTTCCCTTGGGTTGTTATGGCAACAGAGCCACCTGGAAAAATGTACCTTTACAATAAGACAAATAATAAATACAGATGTGTGATTGAATTTTAATTACAAAAGTGAATTGAAAATGTAATAAATATAATCCAACATGCCACGTATGGCTTTTTGGATTTTTCAAGCATTTTAACAGTGAACGTTAAAAAGTAATATGCAAAGTTGTATTGGGTTATTGCACAAATGAAGAAGAGCTGTAGACATGAGACAAAAATAAGAAGTTCAGACTTTACTGAGACTTGACTTTAACAGGCTGTTAATTGATTTATATAATTTGAGCTTGTGCTGTAGATTAAACCTCTTTAAATGTGTCTTTGGACAAAAATGTAGATATGGGCAATTTAAATCACGGATTCATTATTTAATTACATTTTAAAGCTTAAATGAAATCCCTTGTTTCAGCTCCAAAAATGTGAATATTTGCCAATTTTCCTAATCATCTGGAATAAATGACTGAACCGTGTTATTGGGAGACTGTGAGAGACATTTTCCACCATTTTTTTTATATGAATTAAAAGAATAATTGGCAGATTTATAGGAAAATATTGTAAATCCTAGCTGAATGAAAAGGTATAGCACTATTTAAATATTAGACCTGTTCATGTAAAGGAAGTAACGATCATAAAAATAACATTAATACAGGCTTAAAAATACAATTTAATAGAATTCAGACAGTGTGAAGGTTTGACTTTGAGTTTTCTTATGAACATTTGTGACTTGGTGAATAGGATGAGTCTGAGGTGGCCTTGAAATCTGTATTTTATCATGTCCTCAATCCTTTTCTTTGTACTTTGATTCTCAACATGTAATTACATTATGTGAACTGAAGGCCATGTAAAGGTCCTGGACACAGCTTCAGTGTTGTTAATCTTGAATCCACTTTAACAGGTTTAAAAGAAGAAGAGGAAGAAAAAACTTGTCTCACAGCGAGCTCACAGCCGGTGAGAAATCAGTGGAGTCGTGCGGACTGAATACAAAATGGGTTTTAAGTTTAATTCTAACTGGCATCAAATAGGCCTTAAAAAGGGAGACTTAAACTGCTGTGTCACGCTGGATGTTGTTGTAAATGTCTTCGCTGTACAGGAGCTCCAGTTTGAGCGGCTGACTCGGGAGTTGGAGGAGGAGCGGCAGATCGTGGCGAGCCAGCTGGAGAGGTGCATGCTGGGAGCTGAGTCACCAGCAGCAGACAGTAGCAGGTAGATCTGGTGGCTCTTGTTTCTTTTTTTTTTTTTTCATAACATGCTACTTCAATTTAATTTATGTGTTTATGCTTTTATTTAACCTTTATTTAACAAGGTTAGCCTCATTGAGATTAAGAGGGAGCTGGCCAGGAAAGTTATAGAAGCCACATTACTTTACAACATTAAACATAATCCACAAACTTTTTTACATTCCGTTATATATATATATATATAAAAATATATAAAAATACATTTTATATAGTCCTGCTATCTTCACATAAATCAACAACTGCTCAGAATGAAGCATCTGCTGCTTTTAAACCTTTGGGAAATGATTCACAACAGCAACTTTTGCTAAAAATGTTTTTCTTTTTCTTCAGATGTTGTTTTTGTGTCCTTCTGGTCGTCATCTGTTTTAGTGCAGAGTTTTTTTCTGATTGCTGTCTTCTAATTAAAATTGTAAAAGTTATACAGAGGCACCTAAGTTGGCTGTAAATCATGCAGCGTAGACAACAGAAACCTTTAGATCCACTAAGCTTCTCCATATTTATACTTCTTTTACAGTTTATTTAATTTTGACCCTCTGTTGTATCTAAAAAAAAAGTCTAAAATACATTTTTGTGTTTATATCTAAGGATTACTATCACAGTATCATCTTATCATCTGTAACACACCTTAGCCCTCAGTGCCTGCCATTTTTTTTTATAAATCTGAGTGGAAGTAAATCAGAATTTACACACTTTCTCTTCAGGTTTCTCATAGATTGAGCCTAAACACAATATTCCCCAGATTTTTCTCTATTTGAAACACTTTGGTACTTGCTCATAGCGGACTGAGTGTAATTAATTAATTGTAAAATGCTGGAGTTAGACTCTGATTTGATTCATGTCTCCTTTTTCCCCTCTGAAGCTCATCTGAGAAGTCGTTTGCATGGAGATCTGCAGGTAAGATTCCTTATTTATAATCAACAGCTATTTTTTGCTGCTTCAGATGATGTTACCGTCTTATTCTTTAAACAAAAGGTTCTGTGAAAGCAGACACCTTCATTGATGCTCTGTATTGAGTTTTAGAGAATTCTTCCTTTCTCAAACGTTAAATATCACAGCTTGAATTAAGATCAAATCCATATCGTTTTGGCACTAAAGGCAACATACACACATTTTCTGACTGGAAATCACCCAAACATAGCAACAGCCAGTCAAGCAAAAAAAGGACTATATGTGCTGGTATATATGGGCTTTGATTCTGACCCATTTACTATTTCTCTCTGTTTCCTGGCTCATTCCTCACTGCTGGCTGTCTAGTAAAACAAAAGCACTGCTATAAAATGCAGCATTATTTCTGTCAAAGAAATGTCACTTATTAGATTAGGAGGATGTTGGAAAAAAATGTTTTTTTTTTTATTTGTGGTACTATTTTGTTGGGAAATATGTCTTTTAGATCCACATTTACACACAAATGACTAAAGGATTTGCTGTCCTGATGCTGTTAACTTCAGGAGAGTCGCAGGGCGGAGCCATGGAGGCGTCTGGATGTCCTGTTCGTCACCTGGACGCTGAGGACGGACTCTACCTGGCTGAACCGGACCGTGCGTCCCTGCATGACAGTGAGGGTCTGTTAAATGTACACAGTACATGGTCTAAACAAAATGGTCGGCCAATATGGAAGATTAATGCAGAATCCGGAAAGTTTTCAGCATATCCGGTTGTCTGTGAAACAGTAATTTCCTCTTAAAGAAGATTTTGCATTGCTATTGTGATAAAATAACAATTTCACAAGCTTTCATGATGGCAGCTGCTTCAAGAAGTAAGAAAAAGCTCTAAATATGATTCTTAAATCAATTTTTACTGGTGAATGATAAAGGCTTTAGGCCATAATGTTTCATAGTAATTTAGTCTAAATTTCACAAGTTACACTTTAATAGTACTTTATTATAAAGTGTTGTGCATGTCCACCTCAGGTTTCAAACAGGTGTCAAAGCTGGATGTTGGCGATAAGTTACTTTCAATAAAAAACAGGCCAGGTAATGTAAAACAGGTAATGTAAGTTTAGAGTTTGCACTATACAATGAAAGGAGAGTTTGAACCAGGTTTAATGTTGCCTAAATTCACCCTAGATTGTTCAAAATTGGCAAGACAAAAAACATCCGTAGTATTATTTATTTTATGCTCTGTGGCATGAAGCTGTCCAAAATGACATTTGCTGCTATTTGTTGCCACCGATGTCCACACGTCTCTTGTTCAAATTCATGTTGAATCATTCATTAAGTCATAAAGTCTGAAACAGACGTTTGAAACAGAAACACCTGCAGGAACCACAGCCTGTCGCTGTTAGTCGAGGCGCTGTTAGTCTTCACCAGAGCGGTTGACATTTAGGTTCATCAAGCTTCCATAAAGCTTGTCTTAATCCACAAAAGATGTGAAGCTGATAAAGCGAAGCGTTGATGTGATTTCTGTATGTGAACAGGAGACTTTCTGCTTTATCTTCATGGGCAGTTCTTTGAACACATCACAGAAACGGATGCAGATGAGTTTTTAATTCTCAGCGATGTTTCTTTTGAAATCTACTTGACCTCCCTCATTCATTAGCAAGCAGGTATCTTCTGAGTGGCTGTTTGAAATATTTAAAACCAATTTGCCTTTGGTCTTATTTATATTTCTTACAGTTGGAGTGGTCTGATAGTGTAAAAATATCCACCACATGCTTCCTCCGCCTTCCTCTTCATCCTACAGGAGAAAGTAGGCCAGCATGAATCTGTACAGTATGCAGATTGTTTCCAGGAACATCATAAAGGCTTAATGCAGATATCCATGCCTGTGTATTTATATTCATAATGTCTAACAAGTTGAAAGGCAAGTGAGATAATATGCAAATCATTAAACCGCCATGACTGACGTGACGGAGGCTGCGCTGATCGATTTGATCGCACCTCAAACTTCTTTAATATTTCACACGAGTGATGACAGTGAGAACTCCATGTTTCCTCATCCCCTTATCTCTCTTTCCTCTCAGGCTCGGGAGGTCACTCGGCCCAGATGACCTCGTATTCGGACAGCGGCTACCAGGACAGCAGCGTTAGTTACTACAGCAACCAGAATGTGGTGCGTTCGGAGCCTCGAGCTTCGATATCGAGAAGCCCGAGAGCTGAGGGTCAAGCATCTGGCCAGGTAGGACTGATAGACTGAGCTACGCCATCTTTTCTTTTTATCATTTCTTTGTTGTTGTCTTTGACATGTAAATCATAGAAATCATAAGGGTCAAAGGTCATTTTTGACCTCTGAAACGGGAGTCTTGCTGATAAGTAGCTGAACTGGTGCTTATGGCCAAATCACATGAGTTTCATCAGCTGTAACTAGAACCAGCAAATGATGCTGAAACACATTTACAACATTAAGTGGGTGGTTTTAGCCTTTTAAAAGCCAAAAATAACCCAAACAGGAAAGAACGGATTAAATGGTGTTCATCATTCGTTTATTCAGTTTTCAAAATAAAGCCAAAAGTAAAAAAGATTTAAAAACAACTCTAATTACAGTATTTGTTTCCAAAATGAAAAAAATATAATGGATAATGACTCAGAGTTTCGGATTTTATGCATAAATGAAAAATGGAAAATTGGATAACGAGTGTTTCCCATTTCATCCGATGTTGATCTAACAAAACATAAATAACTAACTACCACTACAAATCAGGCTATTAACATGTTAAGTAAATGTGCAATCTACAACTTGTTTCCTTGATGTAATGTTCCCCTGGCTGTTTCTGTATACTGTTCACAGTATTATGCTTGTACCTGTGCTTTTATATTTATAAAAAAAAAGTAAAACCATAACAAAAAGAGACATTTAGGTCCATTTAGTAGACCTACTGGAGCTTTCAAAGGAACAAAAGCCCAAACTTTTAATTTACAACATTAAAGAAAACATGAAGGAGATGTCCTTTGTGTGCTCGGGGGAAAAATACAGCTGAGATTTCATCACAACTCATGTGATTGAAAACCCTGAACAGATATGAACAGGACCTTGTGCCGAGATTGTTTTCTCAACTGAGAAGAGAAAAAAAAAGGTGTCACGTCAAGTATTCAGCTATTTCTTCCCGTGAAAAATAATCTCCTTCTACAGAGTGATGGCAGCTAGTAGGAGCTCTTTAATGTCGTCATGACTCATGAATGATGAAGAACATAAACCCTTCAAATCAAATCGACTTTTACCTTCAAATTTCAGGTCTGTTCATTGTGGATATAATTATCTGGTCTTATCTGGCAGTAGAGGCTGGACTGACAGATAATAGTGAGCTATTTATTCTGAACCAAGCAGCCTGACTGGATGGACTCACATGTCTTGGCTCTTAATTTCCCTTTGAGGCGGAGGGACATTGATTTCCCGTTTGGTAATAAGGAGGAAAAGTAAATGTTTGCCACTATAAATATGAAGTATACTGTCAAAATGTCCCTGAAATGTAATATATTTACTACTTCCAGGGCTCAGATGAATGGAATATATTCACAGTCACGCTCATTTACTTACTTGGATAAATGAAAAAGATAATGATGCCCTTCATCAGAGATGATGAAGCTTCCTGCATCTAAGTATTTCATCAATAGAGTAATTGGCAAGTTTATTTGCAAATTGGAGCCCATCGTGTTAATAAAGACAAAATAATAATTCCTAAATTAAAAAGCACTCGTTCTTAAGGGTGTTTTGCTTTATAGATAGAAACAAATCTGAAGATTACAGAGGTATTTATACTGTATTTCAAACCTTTTACACACCTCTTAAGGTAGAGGTTTATATTTGAATTGTTCTGCTGTTGTGCCAGAGAAATGCGTCTAAGCCTTTTACTGCAGCTCATACACAAGCTTAATCATTTAGCCTATGTGCACAATTTAATTTTTAGTGGTATTTACACAAGCATAATGACCCGTGAAACTAAAAATAAGCCTTGTGTGTATGTATGAATGTCACATTTATAGCATCTGGAGTTGTTTTTTTTTCCGGTCTCCTCCTCAGCCGTCTGGTCGGGTGCTGCGGAGGATGGCGTCCCTCCCGTCCAGGAGCCAGTCTCCCGGCTGCGGCACCGCCGGCACCGTCTCACCCTCCCGCATTTCCCTGCGGACGTCCCAGGGCAGCACCTACGACTCACCCATCCTGTCAGAGCCCAAACCGCTGGCCGCCATCTTCCCCGGCACACACATGCCGCCCTCCTGCCCGTCTCCTTCCTCCCCAACTGACACCACACAGGCCCTGGGAGGCGGCGGAGGAGGAGGAGGAACAGGGAGCGGTGCCCGTCTGGGCTCCACGCTCTCCCTGATCGAGGGGAGGGGTTTGACCGGGTCGCCGCTACGCTCCGGGATGACGGCGGTGCCGCAGCACTACGGCTCCACGCTGCCCAGACAGAGCCAGCCGCTGGCCTATGGGGCGGATCCGTACGGCCTATACCAGAGGAGTGCTCTACCACGTCCTGACAGCCTCATAGGTCAGTCTGACGTCCAATCTTTATGTGTATGTTCTCCCATAAACAAATCCATATACCTGCCTCCCAAGGTTCATGAGTTTGTATTAGGCCTGGACAATAAAACAGTATCAATATATGTCATTAATACAATAAGAAAATAGTTCAATATAATATTGATAGTTTCATTCGTTAAAAAAAACAAACCAATGCTGCTTCTCCGTGGCTCATAATCATCATATTTCACTTGATAATGGAATCATGGAATCAAACAACCAGTCATTTAACAGACAAACCAAGTTTAATATAAAGTGGCCACATTCACCCAATAGATCATTAAAATGTCATCATTAGTTACTAGGGCTGATCCCCGTATTAACTGAACTTAAGTTGAGGTCTGAATTGTGTTTGGCACCAGTATTGTTTTGGGTTGTCATAGTAACGCACGTCACCTCCAGTCGGTGTTGTTGTTCCTGCTTGGCGTCTCCTTTACTGGCGATCAAAATCGATTTTTTATCCCCAAATGATTGATTCTTAAAAAAATTGGTCAGCCCTAATAGTGACTGATTTTATCTCAAGATATGTTCTAGCTATATCGCCTCTACATATACGTATTAAAAGTAGGTCATTAAGCATGAAATGCCCTAAAATATTAAAAAGATTCAATCAATAATTATCTATATATTTTATTTTAATATCGTCCAGCCCTAGTTTTAATATCATGTTGTGTTTTTACCAGACTCTGCTGCATTGGTTTCCAACCTTTTCCCGAGCATGAGTCAAGTTTTCACCTCTGAACTTCAGGTTTGGGTCATTTGTCTAATTCTCTTTTTCAGAGAATCGTTTTGATGCGTCGAAACAGGAAAAGCTACAAAGCATCACTGCAGGACCCTAGAATATAAAGTCAAACGATCTTTTTAGAGAATAAATCCAAGAGATAAATCCATTCCATGCATCCAAAAAAGTCGAATTTAAGCTTTTCTATGACATTTAGTATCTGGAGAATGTTTTAATTTATTCTAATGACCAACTGGAGGGGTACCGACCCTCAGGTTTTCATGAAATACTGCAATTGTTCAAGCTCAGGTGTGATTAGAGCAGAATTAAAACTCATCAAGCCATTCTTTATTTTAGCTCAGGTATTGTTCAGTCACATAAATTTACTGATCTACAAGAATAAAACCCAAATGTGTAATGATTGATGCAGGACTCAAACACACAATAATGCATAAAAAGAAGGACATATTCATTTTTAATCATTTGATTCAGTAACAGATCAGTTTGGGGAGTAATAAAATACAAGTACCAGTGTGTTTAAAATACAAAATATGAATAAATGTATTCCATTACAGCCTAAATTGATGGTTTTCTGAATATTCTGTTCCAGTCTACTTCACTAAAATATGTTTTTGAGGTGAGTTTTAAGGTGAATGTTGATATCAGTATGATAGATTTAGGTGAGTTACATTATCACTGCATTTTAACATGATTAAAATAGATTATTTAACACATTTTTAAGTAATTAGGTCCATATTTACTTACAAAATAGTTGCAGAACAAAACAGTGGCTCCTAAACTGATGTTGAATCACATTTTTCTTGAAAGTATATCAGTTGCAGGACAAAACTTACCACAGTTGCTTTGGTGGTCTTTCCTAACTTTTTTCTCTGATGACTAATGAGCTTGTTCCCAAAAGCAAAGAGATAACTACATTCTGTGACCCAGACAGATGGGCTCAGGGAAAATACTGAAGTATTTCATCAGGAATTTGGAATAAGTTATAACTTAATACATCACAGATTATATTTTCCGGCATGTATTCAGTAATCTGCAGCAGAATACGCTTTAAAAGTAACCGGAAAGACGAGAGAGTTTTTGCAAATCCAGCCAGGTCAAAATCAGGTTTATCTGTGAGCAAAGCAGCTTTACTGCAGAGTTTTGAGCTTCGCTGCCGCAGTAAGAGATGGTTGTGTGTGTGTGTGTGTGTGTGTGTGTGTGTGTGTGTGTGTGTGTGTGTGTGTGTGTGTGTGTGTGTGTGTGTGTGTGCGTGCTAATATAAACAAAGCCACGCTTCACAGCTTTGACACCATTTCCTCTGTTGATTTAATAACCTTTCCTTTGTACAGTGAAAGTTGACTGAGCAGCACTGATTTAATATTGTTGCACACAACACTTACCAAGCAGGAACTTTCCTGTGTCTCTATGACGGAGTGAGAATCGTTAAAATGAAGCTGCATCGAGAACAAAGTAACTTTCAGGCAAGCTCGGCAGGTGATTTTTATCTGGTATCCAGGCTTAGGCAGCTCATTTCATGCATTTTTAGTCCAATTATCTTGCAGCGCTGGCAGATAATGCTGCTGGGTTTGATAAAAATGTATTGATGCATGCCAGGATGAAAAATAAGGAATGTAATCTTCAGGAAGGAGGATTTCACTTGCACCAGGTAGATGTCAGAAGTCAGACTTAATTCTAATCTTGTCGGGTGATTGATGAACAGCTACAGAGAAAAAAAAGTCAGGTCTACGGTTTACATGAATGCAGTGGATCACTAACTGATTGCTGCGAGAACAAACAGTTAGTTTCTGTCGCTCTTGGTATGAAACAATTGATAGACAGCAAAAGAAAACAGCGAGTGGCTACGGTGTTTTCTCCAGAAACGTTTCTTGCAACTGCACATTGATCCAATACATGATTGATTACAAACCAGCATGCATACAGTATGTTTTGTTAACGAGCTCCAGGGTCATTTGACTGTTAATTAGCTTCCTTTTACAGCAGGTGTCTTGTTACGCCGGCAGCATGACTTCTTGATGACATTTTCACTGTTTTCTGACATTTAATGAATCAAACGATTGATGACTTAATTGAGAAGATAATTAGTGCATTAATTGATACTGAACATAATCGTTAGTTGCAGCCAACGACCTCAGAAAAAAGCTTCTGAATTCAGAAATACTGATTCTAATTTTACATTTGAAAACCTGAAAAAATATGCGTTGCAAATCACTTTTATCAGGTTTTCAACCTCAAGTAGCTGCTCCGTTTAAATGTGAATGTACTGCATACCCAAAGCTTGATTAGAATAATGATATACAGTATGCAATTACTTCACGCTCTGTGTGGCCCTGAGTTACTGCAGCTCTGCTCATTTTCTGTCTCACCTTCTAACGAGGCGCTGATTTACACCTGGGACTCCTGTTTAACAGGCCAGACTGTACTGATTCTCTGTTTCAGCCTATGCAGGTATGGAAATCTTGGGAGATTCTTTTAATTTTGACCAATAAGTCAGTTAATTGTATGATCCTCGTGCCTAGGATGATGCCTTTAATTGTCAGCAGTCTGAAATAGCCATTCAAGCTCCAATAATAAACCAGAATTTACTCAAATTGTTGGTGATTAATCAATTTAGCTCCACTTTTATTGTGAAGTTCCAGAGCAGCTTATAGCAGCAAGGTCACAACGATGCAAAACGTGAAGTGCATGATGATTTGATTATGATGATAATGATGTGAACTTGACTGACGTCCCCTGGAGATCCAACCTCTGACTCTGAGCTCCTGTGATTGGTTAAGACAGCCGAGGCTGGCTGAGAAACTTGAGAAGGGATTATTTCTGTACTGCGGCGAGGCTGCTCCGTGAGCCTGGCTTACAAACGCCTTTGAGGACTCTTCGGAGCAGATTTCATACCGTAACGACCTTTCATACTGTGCTTTAAAAGCAGCTCTGGGTCCTTTGCTATGTTAAACAACCGGACCTTTCTTATGCACATGACATCAGAACGTCCAAATTTATCAGAACTCCTCCTGTCATATTCACTGATCATCAACAACTTTCTCCATGCTTGTCAACTGCTGCATTGCTGGTGGAGGATTTACTACCATGGAAGCGTTGCATGCTGATGCTGCAGCGGCACAGATTTATTCCTACGTCCTGCCCTCTGTCACTTTACTAAGCCGCTCCCACTGACCCATATAGGGGTGTTTCTATCACAAAGCCCTGTGGAGCATCGGCATGTGATTATCAGCTGACGCCACCGGAAGGCTTTATTATATCGGCCTGTTTTAATTCACTGCCGATGTGTTTCTGCACTGTTTGCATGTCCATTTCAGCATTCATGCACCTTTTGTGTTTGTGCAAGAGTATGAAGAGAGGATGCTAGAAGGATGTTGTGTTTCTATGTTCATGTCGGCAGAGGCAGCGAAGTAAATCAAATGCCTCCTTTGTTCCAGCTCCAGTAATTTTCATCCTGCGGTGCTGCTAAGTGGCCTAATAGGTTGCCTAAGTCCTTATTCCCAGTTATCCTGCAGATCCAACATAATCCCAGATTACAGGAGGGAGATAAGCAATAGATGGATATAAGATTAGGCTATTACTGATCAGCAGTACTGTAGTAGTGAAAAATGGTGAGCTGTCAAAACACAAACTGCGAGATTAGCTTTTTTTTTCATGGAATTGATTTAAAAATTGCAGCGTCACCAAGTTTGAATCATAACAGCCACGGCAGAAGGTGCAAAGTACACAAAATAGATAAATTTGTAGTCGTGTAACAGTGCAACTAGAAATTATAAGGGGATTAAAAATATACATGTCAATAGTCAGATTTAAACCTGAAGGAGTCACAAAAGTTTGCTAAAAGGAGAATTAATCAACTTCCAGTTTTTGGCAATTTCTGCCAGAAGTTGCTGCAAAACCAAAACTTTTTATTTCAAAAATCACAAAAGGAAAGTCGCTTTAAATGAAACTAAAATTGACAAAATTTAAAAACATAAATGGTTATCAATATTACACAAGAGGGTCTTCTTTAACATCAGTTGAGCATGATTTTTGTTAATAAATTAAACTTAGCTTTTATTTGGAACTTGCAGTTTTTTATCAAAATATACACCTGCACCCAATGTTTAAAGGGGATACGGCAGGTATTGAAGGTTAAAATCATTCCTGTCCACTAAAGATTTGGAGACGAGAGTTCTTTAGGCCTTTTTTTGCTTCTCACCTTGACGACTGCAGTCCTTTCTCTGTCAGTCCACTTTATTTCACCTGCAGCAGGTTGAACATGCAGCAGCGAGTCTCCTCACACTGTTCAGGATTGATTTAAAATTCTTTTATATGTTTTGAAAGCGCTGCATGCACTGACACCGGGTTACACTGCTCATCCATTATTCCACCTCCAATCATGGCTCTCCATTCCACCTGGTTAGAAAACAAATGCGATGGAGCATTTGCAGTTGCTGGCTGAATAAATGGAAGAGTTTTCCACTAATAAGTAGATTCCCCCCTCCTTTGATGCTTTTAAATCCCGTCTAATGTATAGTATTTGTTTGTGTTATGCTTTTATCATAATATTCTATCCTTCTATTCATTTAATTCTTTATTTGTAAGCATCAATCACATAAGTTAAGCTAAGTTAACCTCTCTGTAAATCACTGTGGCCAGTGCCTGTTTTTTTTTCAATGGGCTCTATAAATAAACTGACTTGACTTGAATAACCCGAAGGTCACGTATTTGGTTTATGTCCCCGAGAACGATATTGATCCAACAGGGCCGTGTCCCAAGAGAAAATATTTATTCTCCTCTGAATCAATTTTCTTTTAGAAAAGAGACCATAGCTTCCGTCTCATTCATTAACAAATGAAGGCTAAATCAAGAAAGGAGAAGTGCAGAAGCAAATAGCCCCTTTTTATCACAAGCTCTTAGTGTAAATCGTGTGCTTCAGCTGTTGGACTGATCCAGCGAAGCCGCCCCTCTCCTGCCCTGAAGCCTCTTTATAATTGAAGCGCTCTTTGAACCGATCTGCACTGAGATTGGAGGGTAGAAAAACCCTCTGCTCTGCTTGTTTGACTTGCTGATGACGACGCCTGCAGCAGATACCGACTGACCCAAGTCTTCACGCGTTTTTATAAGCAGAACAGAACAACAGTTGGGAAGAGGATGAGTCGGCGTGATGAGATACAGTATTTGGCATAATCTTCGCATATAGCCTAAACTACAGCTGACTCACTCGTTGGCCAAATATTGAAATACACGTGTAATTTATGCACATGTGACCATGACAAGCAGAAAGAAGATTTAATTAGCTTTATCCTACCATCACACCCTGCAAAAACTGCCACTGAATATTGGCGAGAGCCTTCCTCTATTGTTATCTTCATAATTAATAAAATAAGTCTTGAGTGCTGCTGTAGGATTGGATATGGTCCTCACAAAAGGTAGAACACAGGTCTTCCTCACGAAGATAGAAATCATTGGTTAATATGATCTTAGCTTCACACACACACAGGTTGCTATGGTGACAGCCCCCCTGTGGCAGGGTTGGTGTTAGCCTGGATGGGCCGGAGGGACTGGTTCGGAAACTCGTGAGATTTGTATGTCGACCTTAAGCTTCTATTGTAGATGCTTGTTATGCTTCTTAGATGTGGAGACTGCAAATTATTGCATGATTTTCATGGGCATATACACATACTTACATTAACCGTCCCGGAACCCAGACCACAGTTAGTCTTAATCTGTGTCTACAATCTACAATTACAAACAGACTCACTGGGGATTATTGAGGTGGGGATTTGACCACCTGCATGGGAGATGATTTTTATGAGCTACCAGACCTCAAAGCCGAACGTTTTAAAAGCATCTTAAATGAAATCTGCACTGTAGACAACTAATTAAACGTAACCCTAAACTAACCTTAACCCCGCTAACTAACCAACTCCATATCTGACAATCTGAGGCCTCTGTCCTTGTGTACCTGCAGGACTTCACAGCTCATACGCTGGTCACGCTGGGCAGATCGATCCAGAGCTGCGGGCGGCGTTGTCTCCAGACTGCCACATGACGCCCGTTTTTGACGAGCGTTCGTTCCACAGCCCGCTGTACCACAGCCCCACCCACGACCCCCAGGGCTCCCTCTACAGGACGAGCACAGGTACTATATCTCATATCTCGTATTTCTAATTTCAAATGGTAAGTTTAATAATAACATGTAATGTCCTATATTACATTTAACCTGTTCTGACCACAATTCTGATTGAATTGATATATAAAACAAGTTAGGAACATATTGTGGTGACATATATGTCACATCAGAATATCTAGCTATCTTTGTTTAAAGCATTGGCTTAAAAATAGTCACTGGCTGGTTTCTAGCAAACATGCAAAGTACAAAGCATCAGAATCAGTGGAAGCACTGATAGAGCATAAGTACAGAAGTACTAGTGGTACTAGTTATAGCAGATTTATTATAATATATAATTTGTGCTGTTGGTTGGTCTCAGCTTCACGTCTGTTCAGAAGATAATTCCTCTCAAATCTGTGGTGGAAATCATGGTTTAAAGGCACAGGAACTGTTGTTATTATCGCTCCCTGAGGTCAGAACTTAATTAGTCTGAAACCTTTCATGTACTCTGCCGTTTTTAATTGAAGCTTTTGCATGTAGCTCGCCGGAGTTTAATAGTGGAGGATCTCAGGAGCCGTTTTAGCTGTGTTTAGTCAAAATGGAAATTTTGGCTTCTGAGAAAGCGCTCAGTGCCTGTTTAGGTACTTATTTAACTTTTCTGTTATCCTCGGGAAGGAAGGAAGGAAAGGAGGGAGGAAACATGAGAAAGGGATGGAGGGAGGGAGGAAAGAAAGAAGAGAGGGAGAAAACATGGAAGGGAGGGAGGAAAAATGTGAGGGATGGAAGAAAGGGAGGGAACATGAGAAAGGAAGCTCCTTTCCTTGCTCATATGTGGATGGAGGAAGAAGGATGGGAAGTGAGGAAGGAGGGGAAGGAAGGAAGGAACACTAAGGTCAATTTGACCCTGGAAAGCAATAGAAAGGTTAAATCCTTTCACTTTTCTTTTTTATGTGACCTTAGATATATTTTACTCTTTTAAACTGCCTCCAATCTTTTTTTTTTGGCAACCTCTAACCAGCCGTGCACATTCTTGTTTCTTCAAGAGAAAAAAACCTGACGCAGACCTGTTCCTGAAGCATCTTTTACCTCATTCCTTCAGGTATGGAGACCCTCCCTCGGACCACAAGCCATTGCGGCACGCTGCCGTACCAAAGAAGCAGCTACGGGCTGAGCTCTGCAGCTCTGTACGTCGACTCCTACAGGGTCTCGGGCGAGCCCGCTTACCCACACCGCCACTCTGGACTGGTGGAGCGGGTGGCCACACGCTCGCCATCCATCGAGAGCATCCACAAAGACCCCAGGTACATGGCTGACGTTGAAAAAACCATGGTACCTTACAACATAACAGCATCTATGGAGGAATATGAGAGAGATGGAACTTTACTAATTAAAACAGTTACATTCATCTTGAGGCTGGAATACATGACATAAAGTTTATAAGATGAATCTTATAGTAATAATAACAATATTTTTATTTATAGAGCACATAAAAACACACGGCACTAAAAGAGTAAAAGTCCTAAACAAACAACATTAAAAAGCCAGCCTGACAATAAATACAACTAATAATAAAACCAATAAAACGCAATAAAACTTACATTAATTAATATACTGTTTCAAGCTGAGGAGACAGGAGAAAGTTCATGGAAGTAACGAGTAACCATGTTACTAAAATACCTACAAGACATTTAGAAATTAAACTTCATTCATATCTGTATTGAAAGGTTAAACTCACATTGTTTATGTGAGTTTAACCTTTAATATCTCTCAGTATTTATGACACAGGTATTTACTTCAGATATATGTTGAATAAAGATGACATACTGTTAAAACAGGGTTTCTAAAAGCATTGAATTCATGAATTTGGAAACTGGCTTGCCAGAAGTTACAGTTTAGAATCTTAGTGTCGTAGCCAACTGAGGTAAAGTTGGCTCATTATTGGCTTGACATTTCCTTTTATTTATGCTTTTAATTGGAGACCAAGACAATGTCCATTTGAATAAAGATTGTAGTATACAACAACATCATCATACTCTGATTTACTATAATGTTACTGTCAATTTTCCTCAGGATTTTACGTTTTACCAGAAGAAAAAGTCTCCACTCCACACAAAATGACTTTTCCCCACTCTGTTTGCTGTAGTTCATCATAATTACAATGCACTAACTACTACAGGTGAGGTTTTAGTAAAAAAAAATGTATTTCTTTGCCGGTAGGCCTGTGAAATAGCCTGTGAAATAGGTATCAAGTATTATATAAATGATCTTAAAAAGGTATTATATTCTATTCACTTCATTACCTGTATCCACTTCAGATATATGTTGAACAAAGAGTGTTACAGTAACAGGATCCTGCTAAAATTGTTCTCTCTTTCCTCTCAGGGAGTTTGCTTGGCGTGACCCTGAGCTGCCGGAGGTCATCCACATGCTGCAGCATCACTTCCCCTCCGTGCAGGCGAACGCCGCCGCCTACCTGCAGCACCTGTGTTACGGAGACAACAGGGTCAAGGTGGAGGTAAGGTGAAGAGACACGCAGGGCGGCCGACGTCACAAGTGTGACTCACTGCTCGGGGAGAGGAAGGTTTCACACCCATCAAACAGTCATAAATGAAGTTATACAAGATGTGTTTCTGCAGTTTTCTCAAAGAAAAAAAAATGACACAAACATATTTTATAAAATCACAGTTTCATGTCATCTTTAAATACTAATTGAACATCTAATTTATACTGGAAATCATCACGGTAATTGCAGCGCTGCATAATATATGATTTGTAAAATATATTAGTCATATTTCAAAATAAAAGCCTGTTAGCGGATTAGACTTGAATGAAGAAATCGAGCATATTAATATATCACCAGTGTATAAATCCTCTATTTTCTAAATTAAATAGCATTTAATTGTCTTTATTTATTTACTATTAAGGTTTTAAAATCATTAATATGTTTCTCTGAAATGACAAAAAGCTGGTGATTCTTTGGTAAACAGACACTGTGAAATATTGACCAGTTTAATTGATTTAATTTCCTACTACTCTACTTCCAGTGTTGCTCATTTACATCGTATCATATTTCTCTTGTATTGTTTTTTCTAAAAGTGGAATCTCCAACTTACAATTAGATCTTTTCTTTTTTTTTTTTTCTTTTTCAAAGATCCTGGCTGCTAAACTCTGAGCCAAAGCGCCATCTGCTCCACCAAAACTTTGGGAAACATCAGAGCCAAATGTGCCGGCGCGTCAGAACGCCGCACGCTCTCTCTTTGCTCCGCTTCCCGGGCAATAAATAACTCCGGCAGAACGGCGGAAGCGTCACGCAAGAGCCATTTTAGTGCCGTTTGGTTTGATTGGTGATGAGCTTTTAATTAGCCTTTGGAGCGGGCCTGGACATACGCCTGCTCGTTCAGCCAGAAACAAATGTTTTCAGTTGACGGTTTGAACACAGAATCAAGAGAGAAGCAACGAACGTCTGCTGCTCTCTGGAGACGGGTTTATTTTGAGATGACACAAGAATGTTTTAGTGATTCTGCATGTTTCAGTCCGTGTTGTGTTCAAAACCATTTTTTTTAAATGTGTAAAATTGTAATCTTCATCGTCGCCCAATTAAAATAACAGCCTAAATCATTTTTTCATGTTTTTGGGAAAACACAAAAACCTTTATTAAATATTATATTTATTAATCATTTCAATCAAAAATGCCATGATAGTGGATGACTGCGGACATACATAGAACGTTGTGAGTCACTTATGTATCATTAAAGTATAAAGTGACGATAAAGTAAAGATTCTACTGTAACTACTTTAAACCTGTCCTTTCATTCCATAGTGAATGAAACTCAAATCTTATATTACCTGGAGTTAAATTAAACTAATGTCAGGTCCCTTTTTCCTCACTTTCCCAGGTTGTCTTTTCCTGTTTGTTCTATTGAATGTAACTCATTTTTGACAAATTGTTGAATCCTGAGATGTGGCATCAACATTTTTAATGGACTGAAGATCATGGAACCTTCTTTAATTCTTTATATTTGGCTATATATTGCACAGCACTTTATATTGAACTTAGCGTGAATTTAGCCTAAATTACTATAAATCATCATAGTCTTTATCATTCGCCAGTAAAATTTGATTCAAGAATCATGTTCAGAGCTTCTTCTGCACCATAGATTCCTGCTTCTTGAAGCAGCCACCATCATGAAAGCTTGTTAAATTGACATTTTATCTTGACTTGGGCAAAAAACTCATGCAAAAAATAAGATGTCCTAAGTAAAATGGCCACTTTACTATAGGCCATAAAGAGTATGATCCTTTCAGCTAAGGATTAGGTGGTTTTACCAGACATAGCAGCATCATCAAGAGATGATTTAGGCCAAAAACTCACTTTTCTCAAAAAAATCACTCACGACATTATTTCGGAACTTTTTGTCTTGCAGGACAAATGTTTGGAATCTCATCATGTCCTCTCAGAGATTTTCTCCCAGTTGTAGTAATGTATAAATTCATGATGACAGGGAGCTTTAATTCGCTCACTGTGTAGGTGTAAAGTTGAAGTTCACCCATCTGTGTGATTGGTCCACAGGTGTGTCACCTGGGCGGCATCCAGCACATGGTGGACCTACTGGATAACAAGGTGGCCGAGGTGCAGAAGAGCGCCTGTGGAGCCCTGAGGAACCTGGTGTACGGCAAGGCCACCGACAACAACAAGGTGGCACTGAGGAACTGCGGCGGCGTCCCCGCCCTGCTGCGCCTCCTCAGGAAGACGACCGACAATGAAGTGCGCGAGCTGGTCACCGGTGGGTCTGGTTTCATTCATCAGAGTAAACACAGAAAATACAGTTTGACAAAACAGAAAAATGAAACAAAACTACGTAAAATACAGATTCACTGCTGAAGCAGAGACCGGGAGGTGACCTTATATGACGTGGCACTGCTGAAAACACAGAGTTTTCCCTTTTCCCTCTGAATTTTTGCCTTTATGTCTCGTTAAAGTAATGAAATCATACGTTAACTTTTCACATGATCAAGTTAGTGCAATAGTTCATGAGAAAATAGCAAGAATTCCCTGGATTCTTCCTTGTCCTCATTTGAACTCTTTCAGTGGTATCCCGCTTAAAAAAACAAACCTCTGAGTCAGAGGTAATAAATAAGGCTGATTATTTTTAAAAGTTTGCATTGATTAATCTAACAATACATTTTTTCAGTTATCTTTTTCATATATTTCACTTTTTCTTATGGTGCTTTCTCATCTGTACTCATTGCTTTATTGTTATTATCATTATTAGTATTATTTAAAGCTATTTCAGTTTTGCAGCAATTACAGAGAACAGAGTGAAAAATATTCCAACAATTTGATGAACGAGTCCACGTCTTAAACCTTAGAGACTCAATTTACTGCTCTCTGGTGTCGCCATCTTTCTTTTGGTGTGATGATGCATCTGCACACATTATTACATCGATGCATTGTCCCAACACTAGTAATAAAGTCTCCTCTGGTGGGTCTTTATCGCCTCAGATCCAACTTTTTATACCTAAAGAGGTAATTTCAAATGAAAGCAGCATCCACATTCACAAACAACAGTTTCCAAACGTGACACATTGAAATCCCTCTATGATATGTGTGGGTGTTGGTTGCACGCCTGTCTGACTGGCTGTTGTCAGACTGGCTGGCCGTGTATTAATCTGTCTATCGGCTGTTCTGTGGGAGGTGAGAGCGGCAGCGGCTTAAACACTGCAAGCGCCCTGTTGACAGAGCAGATCTCGGCACAGTCCTCGGGACAGATGCTAAGATAATGTGCTTTGGAAACAGGATGCCGCTGCTGACAGCTCTGCAGCCTCACTACAAATGCTGTAGGATACGGCGCAGATTCTTGAGCAAAACACAGAAAAGAGTCTCCGTTCTGTGTTCTGTAGCTTAGGTCAGGAAATGGATTGTCTGGATTCTGCCTTTACCATATTCCCAAATAAGGTACTGGTAACTCATTTCTGTGGTGGCTCTCAGAGGTAGAGCAGTCGTCGACTGGGCGGAGGGTCGGTGGTTTGATTCCTGGCTTCTCTGGGCTCTATGTTAATGTGTCTTTGGCTAAGATACTTGCTCCTGATGGCTGTGCAATGCGGTGTATGAATGTGTGAATGTCCACTTGTAGTGTAAAGCACTTTAAGTGTTTGAAATGTCCAGAAAGGTGCTGTACAAAAGCAAAGCTTTTACTATAGTGGTATACTCTACTATATAGACCTCAAGACCAGTTTTAAATGAATATTTTTTCCCATCTTGCTGCAAATTCTCACACCTCTCTTTTACATTAGCGCTTTACTGATGATGTGAATGTATTATTACATACATGTTGTCTCTTGCAGCAGCTTGATTCACACCCACATTAAAATATGTGCCAGTAAAAAATTTCTTTGGAAGCATTTAGGATTATTAATAGCTTAATCTGTGCATTTTTTTGCATTTATTTATCCCTCATTTTTCAATATTTTGGTGTTTTTAAGAATTATACTGTATAGAAGTAAGCAAGCAAACTTTACTCATATTGCACTGTTCAATACAGAAGGGACAACCTGCTTTATATGAGGAGAAAATGGCAATAAAAAACAAAGAAGACAATAGATAAAAACAAGGAGAATAAAATGTACAACCTATAACATAAAGGCTGTAAAATCTGAGGCACTATTTCTCAAGCCAAATATGAAATTTAAGTTCAACAAGCCCTCCATAATGTCACACGCAATCCATCATAAAACTGCCCTTTATTCTGCTGATTTGGAATTATGATGAATAATGTGATTGATTTATGACTATATTTGTTTAATTTATACAGTAATCAGCGTCTTTGCAGGCCTGAGAAGTTTGGAAACTATTTCAAACTCCTCTGTGGATGAGAAATAAGAAATGAATAGAACTGGCCTGTTTTAGACATATATAGTATATTCGTATCTATATTATTTATAAGCTACAGTCAACATATACACCTGCAGGCGTCCTGTGGAACCTTTCCTCGTGCGACGCGGTGAAGATGACCATCATCCGAGACGCTTTGACTACACTGACCAACACGGTCGTCATCCCTCACTCGGGCTGGAGCAGCGTCTCGCACCGCGACGATCACAAGGTCAAGTTCCAGTCGTCCCTGCTGCTACGCAACACCACCGGCTGCCTGAGGTAAGGAATCAAGCGCACCCTCCGCTGAAGAGTTTCACATTCCGGAAAATAACTCTCAACACTTTCATTATCATGGTTATTTATCAAACGCTTAATAAACATGTTTATTCATATTAATTACATCCCTGCTTCGTATTTACACAGTGAAAACATTTACAGTCAGAACTGACCCCAGAGCAAGATTCACAGATCATTCATATATTAATGAAAATAGATTTGAAAAAGTGCCTCGCCCCCTAAGCCTGTTGAATTACCAGGCGGCCGTTAGCTCATTAAATTTATTCTCATTGGAATGCAACGATGACTTTTGGATTTATTCATCATCTGAGCTGCTGTGTTTTTTGTCTGCTTTTCTTCTTAATGATTCCATGTAACCACAGCATAATCACGGTGGTGTATTCCATCAGTAAGCGGCTCCTTAATGGAGATTTTATGCAGGCATAAAGGCTCCATGAAATGATAATTAAGAATCCTTTCCGATTTCCCACTGAAACAAATTATTTAAGGTTTCAACCATTATAAGAGGGATTTAAATCAAATCCTCACATTTGATTGGACCACGAGAAAGTGGGTGGAGCTTAATGTTATATAACGTATATATATATATATATATATATGTCTTTTTTTAAAGTTAATTGGACAACAGCATTGAGTGCATCAAACATTTAAAACTGTTTTACATGAGAAAAAATAGAGTTTATGATTAATTTTCATTTAAAAATACTAAATAATTAAATCATTTTACAGATTTTTGGAGATACGGTACATGAACATATGTGAAAATATATTTTTCTGGGTTTGTTTAAGATTCAAACTGCACATTTATAGTTTCTAACCAAGCGAGTGATGTATTTTTTACCAAAGAAATCCAGCTTTCTCTCGAAGGACCATATAACCTCATTTGCTCCTTCTCCTTGGTGCAGCCCTTATTCATCATTGGAATTAATAGACTAAATATGAAAATCTGATCTTGCTTAATGTTTGTTGTGTGACATGTTAGCTTGGTGCATAGCTTTACTATTCCCCAAACGCAAGTCATAGGTTCGATTCCACCTTTTAGTCTTGGGAGATTTTCACTATTCATGTTCCTGTGTTCTTAGCAAAAACACACAATTTCTCCAGATGTTGTAGTTTCTATTGTTTTTTATTGATAATAATATATACATCTGGTGAAAATATGACTGAGAGCAGCAATTCTTACATGCAATTTCTGGAGAAATTGCATTTCCCAGATTTTATTCATGTCACCATGTATTTATATAAACTATAAGTGACTAAATTTCCCAAAATTAAACAAATTGGTTCCGTATTTCCAACAGTTGTTCCATTGCCAAGTTACAGAAAATATCTCTGAGAACAAACAATAGTGTGCCTGGTCCCTGCATTGTTGCGCCTGAGGTGGCTGCTTTACAGTATTTGGACTCTTGATTAACCAACAGCAACAAATTAAATTAAGTAAACCTGCTGAGTGGAGACTTCCCATTTTAATTTATGCAGACTACCCTGTTTGGATGGGTGTTAATCTGTAGTGTCAAATCAGAAACAAGCTTAGGTGTGTGTTTTTTCCCCTCTCTGAACTCTTAGACATGCAGTAACTTCACATTTGACTCCTCAAACAACATAAAACTGTAACATCTTAATAAACATCTTTGTTCATGTCTATATTTAAAATAATGATCATATATTTTCTTTGATAGAGCAGCTTTCAGCTGCAGGGAAACTATATCTTTGTACACAGAAGCCTCCAGCATTTCCTGACACTATAAGACTGCTCGAGGCTGTAGATTGATGGTATAGAAATGCATTGTGGGAGTTCACTGCTGTTGTGCAGTCTTCTCATGTCAGCTCGCAGCAGGCTGAAGGTTCCTATTGGAGGATACACTCCCTCCTGTACTGTATCCGGGCAGGTTTGAAGCCACCCTGTGGGGGAATCCACACACTGCACTTCAATCTGAATTAATCCGTGGCTTGTGTGTGTGTGTGTGTGTGTGTGTGTGTGTGTGTGTGTGTGTGTGTGTGTGTGTGTGTGTGTGTGTGTGTGAGGAACCTGAGCTCAGCAGGGGAGGAGGCGAGGAGTCAGCTGCGTTGCTGTGAGGGTTTGGTTGACTCGCTGCTTCACGTCCTCAAAGCCTGCGTCAACACCTCCGACTACGACAGCAAGGTGCCACGACAACACACAAACACACACATACACACTCGCCTTTGTCATTAAGAACATGCTGAGGTACATTCATTCACTGGAAATCTTTTTTGTCAGAAAATGCAAAGCTGAGCCCTCATAGTCGTGCTCTAACCCTCATGCAAAATTAAAATGCCATAAAAATTATTTCAACAATGCCATAAAGACACAAAAATTCCACAATTATTGGCTTTATATTGTATGTTAGTAGCTGCCAAAAAACAAAATAATTGCTTTTAATGTGGCCAGTTCTTCTACAGAAGTAACATCAAAGTCTAACCAAGCTTTCCCTGAAACATCCCTGACTATTTTGATAGTGGATTATTCCATTGATTATTAAAAAGATAAATCAATTAGTTGTTTGCTTCATAAAATGGTGTAAAATGTTGATAAATGTTTCCCGAGGCTGAAGATTCAACCTAAAATGTCTTTACTTTTAACGGTCCACAGCCCAGAGATCAGTTTACTATTGTAGAAGACAAAATCATCAGATTTGAGAAGATGGAACCAGAGAATTTAGATATTTTCTTCTTAAAAATGATTCAAATCAATTAATCAATTGTCAAAATAGTTGGTGATTAATATTTTACAACTAATTGGCTAATTGTTACCCAACTGCATGAATATTAACATGTTTCCAACTCCTTCCTCAGATCGTGGAGAACAGTGTCTGCACCCTGAGGAACCTCTCGTACCGGCTGGAGGTGGAGATGCCCTCCTCCCGTCTCCTCGGCAACCAGGAGCTGGACACCCTGCTGGGCTTCTCGTCCCCGGCCAAGGAGCTGGACTACCTCTGCTGGGGCAAGAGGAGGCGTGCCAGGAAGAGGGGCGGCTGGCCCGACGACAAGGTACGAGCACAGGAGGAGGCGTGCACAAATATGGAAAATTGAGGATATATTTCCCAGGTGTGATTTGCGAGTTTTGGAACAGAAGAAGAACGGTTTGACAACAGAAAAGCGGCTTCAAACAGGATTATCTACAACTATTTACTCCCAGAAAGATGAAGATAATTGAGTTTTCTCAAGGAACAGATCGATTCAAACTCCTAATTAGACAGCATGAGCAAAGTTTTTGTCTGATTTGTAAATGTGTTACCTCGTTAAACCAACTCCCTGGCTGCTTTTGAAATGGCATCGTCTGCCTCTGTTTCGCAGCCAAACATGCTTTCAATACCATCAAATTTGATCAACTTTGATGCCTTTCTTGGATGAGTGGAGTCACATTTCAGCATCGTTTGCTTTTTGAAGTGGAAGCAGGTGGTACTCAATTAAATTTCCTCAGAAATCCCCAGAAAGCCTGAGATCCTAATTCGATGATGCGAAGACCTGAGGTAATTCCTGGGCTCCGGTGTCAGATTTAATAAATGCAGCAGTTCAAGACTGACTTGAATTTAAATAGTTTGATCATTAAATGGTCAGTTTAATCTGTCTCAGTGGCTGTAGAGTGTTGGTATAAACCTGCTATTGGTCAGAATTCTCCTCCCATTCGTTAGTGACATTAGGTATTAAGAGCTGAACCTTGTGAACTTTGTTGTTCTTCTAAAGCAACATATGAGGTTTTCTAAATCACTCTAAGCACTTTAAACCCCAGGCCTATTTTCAGTTTTCCTGGTATAAATTAAAATAAATACCTCTATAACCACAAAGAGTGTGTACTTAAACCTGGTATCAAAAGACAAGATTCAAAGATCAATTATTTGTCCATAAAATCATAGAAATCACACTGAGGATCATTACAGAACATAAAGAATATGTTCTGTAAGATGTTTAAAAAGGAGATTATTAAATAATCATGCAAACAGTTCAATTCTAAATTAAATATCAGAATAGTGTTTAGTTGCAGCCCTACTACTGATATTATATTAAACTATTTTCTTATTGTATTGATGATGTAGATACTGATGATATATAAAGATGCTTAACAGTAACATTGTGGTTTACTACAGATGTTTAGTGTTTTTCATGTAATATATGTATAAAACTCAATCCTGCACCTGTTTCAGGAGGTTTTGGATTTTAACAAGTTAAGAATTGAACCTTGTGAACTTTGTTCCTCTTCTAGAAACAAAAAAATTGGGGTTTTCTGATTCACTTCAATAATTGTGGCCAGCATGGAGAAGCCATCTTTTGCTGCAGAATGTCCTTTGGTTACTTGGTGTTGTGAATTTTACCCGTTCACAGCAAGCTCACTAATGTATTTGCATACATTCTGTATGTTTCTTTGTATGTCGGGTGCAGTGGGATGGCATTGGGCCGATTCCGGGTTTCTCCCAGACTATGAGGGGGGCGGAACTGCTGTGGCACCCGATGGTGGTGAAGCCGTACCTCAACCTGCTGGCCGAGAGTTCGAACCCCGCCACGCTGGAGGGCGCCGCTGGGTCACTGCAGAACCTCTCTGCTGGAAACTGGAAGGTATGATTCATCCATGGCTGATGCCAGAAAAGACCAAACCAAGTTTCTCGGTCATATTAGATTTGTAGAGTTTCCCAATCCAGTGGGTGAAGATTTTATGGTTCAGTTGAAATCACTAAAACAAAACAATAAAAAAATGCTTTTTTTGTTCCTCTACATCAAAGAATCCTTGTCATCATTATCGAGGAAGAACATAATGACAGAGTTTTATAGCTTACATGCCCTTCTGCAGGATAAACTGAATAAACAAGATAAAAGGGAAGTTTTTTCTGAAAATGTGACACTTTGAAGCTTTAACGCCCACACACAGCAAAATGCACAAAATCTTTCTGAATCAATTCAGAAAATATCAATAAATAGAATTTAACAACCAGTGTTTGGAGAGTTCAAAGAAACTTTCTGTTCGTGTGTGTGTCCAGTTCTCGGCCTACATCCGAGCGGCAGTGCGTAAGGAGAAAGGTCTTCCCATCCTGGTGGAGCTGCTGAGGATGGACAACGACCGGGTCGTCTGCTCCGTTGCCACCGCCCTCCGCAACATGGCGCTGGACGGCCGGAACAAGGAGCTGATAGGTCCAAACACACACATGCACACACACACTTATGAGAATGTATGTATGTGTGAGCATACATATGTAAGCCAGAAACCCTCATGTTATACCAAAAACCTCTAAATAACTAAGATCAGTCTATGTGCCCGTGTGAATCAGGGAGTTAGGAGATGGCTTTGAAATACACAGATCCTCTGGCTCTCCAACAGGAGGCTCTCCCACTTTGTTCTTTTAAAATCAAACCTAGACATAAAGACAGGAAAGCACATGGAAATTTACATCGGCATGTTAATCCATGTACCTCAGTATGTTAGAAGGCTGTGGAATGCTGAGATATGGCTCAAGGATTTAAGATGCTAGTTGGAAGTTTTTGGGGTTATGGGTTTGAATCTTTGCTGAGATTTGAAGTTTGACATCAAGAAGAAAGAGTGAAAACTGTAAAAAAAAACTGTCTTAGCATCAAGTCTCCAACATCTCAGTTAGTTGGACAGCTGTCTGCTGAATTTGTGGTTGAGGGTTCAATTCCCAGTTGCTATTTTTTGCAATCAAAGGTAGCAAAGGTTTCAAGACTCCAATCAAAAAATGTCCAATTATATGTAAAATAAATGATTTTTTAATTTGTTTGCAAAACATTTTTGTGTGAGAATGTTTGTCTGAAAAAAGAGTAAAAAAAACAAATAAAGATTTGCAAAAAAAAAAGTTTTGAAAACAAATAAAACAAAAGCTAGTGGTTTTGACATTCTGTCGTTAGTTTGGCTCATGTCCCTTCTACTAACTAGAAGAGGGCAGGATTCATGACCTGTACTGGAGTCAGCCACCAGGAGGCGACCTAGATGTCCATTTTTATACAAACGAGTAAACAAACTTGTAAATAAACAATAATAGTAAAATAATAATCTAACAAATCAATGTGTTAATAAATGCAAATGTGTAGTTTTATTCTCATTCTCACACATAGTGTACATACTCAGAGTAAATGCATAAAATGCATGTGCATATGCATATATCGTGTGTGTTTGTGTGTGTGTGTGTGTGTGTGTGTGCAAGAGAAGTCTGAAATTTCAGCAGCTTCTCATACATACTCAGATAGTCACACTGATTATTCCAACTGTAAAAAGATCAACTTTTCACCAAAATGCATGAACATTAACAGCTTGTTCGAGATGTTTTTATTACATCAGCCACAAGTGCATTCAATCCAATTCTGACAGTGTGAGAAAACATTGCCCCCTTGTGGACTACAGTTGTAGAGATTGAATATTCCTTTTTTTTACTTTCTGCACACAAATCAAGTAGTTCTGCCTTTCAAAAAAAGTGGTTTTCTCTTAAGCCACATCTTACAAGAATGTCAATATATTCTGTATTCTGCATCTCCTCCTGCAGGAAAGTACGCCATGAGGGATCTGGTGAACCGGCTGCCCGGTGGCAATCCTTCAGTGCTGTCAGACGAAACGGTGGCGTCTGTGTGCTGCACGCTGCACGAGGTCACCAGCCGCAATATGGAGAACGCCAAAGCTTTAGCCGACAGCGGAGGAATCGAGAAGCTGGTGGACATAAGCAAAGGACGAGGGAAAGGGTACGAAGCAGAATTTGAATATTTGCGCAGGTTGAAATCTACAATGCTGTCACACCAAAGAGAAAGGTTTTTTTTTGTTATGATGGCAGTAGGTGATGATGTTTTATCTCTATTTAACTGTAGTGAAAATTAATTACTAGGAAGAAATTGCTCTTGCTAGTTTAGTTTTAAATTTTGGGCATTTTTTTCAATTATTTCAACCTTATGTGTTTTTTTTTTTACATGAAACAAATGATTAATTACACAGATAAACATATGTGGTGTGTGTGTGTGTCCTGGTATCGAAGGTACTCGATGAAGGTTGTGAAGGCAGCTGCTCAGGTGTTGAACACGCTGTGGCAGTACAGAGAGCTGAGGAGCCTCTACAAACAGGTCAGTACTAGCAGACACATCTTTTCTTTAGCTCAACCCACAGAGGAGCATGTAGAATAGGACATGTTGCAAGCACAGATGGTAGAAAAAAAACGTATATCAGATTACACAGCGTTAATCTGAGACCATATAGGTCCCATATCTGCAGTCTTCTGGCTTTTATTTTAAGTTTTGATCCCTATTAATGGCCTAAGTCTGTGAATTTTTGGCCTAAATCATCTCTTGGTGATGCTGCCACATCTGGTAAAATTACCTTAATGCTGCTGTATGCTCTGTAGGACAATGGCCATTTTACTTACTTTACTTACTTTTGCCTAAGTCATATTTTTAGAATAAAATGCTTTGACTTGGACAATTTAACAAGCTTTCATTATGGTTGCAAAAGACGCTGTAATCATGATTGTTAAATCAATTTCTACTTTTCTACTGGGGAGTGATAAAAGGCTTTAGGCTATAATGTTTTATAGTAATTGAGTCAAATTTCACAAGTTATACTTTAATGATAATATAATATAAAGTGCTATGCATATCAATAAATATGTAGCTAAACATAAAGAAAGAAAGGAAGTTTCGGGATCTTGACTCCATTAAACATGTGTCATCACAAGTCGTCAAAATTGAGTCACGTTCAATAAAAAACAGGCAAATAAAACCTGGGAACATGGTGAACAAGGGTTAAGTTTTGAGTTTGCACAATGGAATGTTAGGACAGTTTAAGCCAGATTTCATTACCTAAAGTTACACTAGAATGTTAGAAGTTTAGGCAATAGTCTCTGCATCTGCATGAAAGAAAACTTAGGCCATTATTTTAATAGGTGATATTTGCAATTTAAATGACAAAAATTACAAAATCTCATAAATATTACAGAGCTTCTCTTCTGATTGGCTGATTTTTCACTTGTTGTACAATAACTGAATATGTTATGTGTGTGAACCATTATTGTTTAGATATTTAAATCCTGCACTTAACGATTAAACATGAGTAAATGTGTGTGCAGGATGGATGGAATTACACTCACTTCGTCACTCCCGTCTCCACTTTGGAGCGAGATCGCTACCGCTCACAGCCGACCCTGCCCACCAGCCCTCTGCAGATGTCCCCTGTCATCCAATCAGGTGAGAGAGCCAGCGAGTGAGGTCGACACAAAACGTCTGTAAAGACTGTAAAGTCACTGCTATGCATTTGTTTTTGCCATTCTGAACATCTTTTCTCAGGTGGTAGTGCAACATCCTCTCCAGCGATGCTCGGGATAAGAAGACACAGTTCAAACTACCAGAGAGCGCAGTCATCTATGCAACTCGACACGTATTACGGAGACAACAGTTTACACAAACGTCAGTACACAGGTTTGTGACGTGTTGGTACTTTTCCAACTACTCATTCATATAGTAAATGGATATTAATTGATTAATTCAATGTGTTTGTGTGATTATTTCGACTTTAGGGTCTGAGAAGAAAACCCCGTATTTCATTGGAACGTATTCTTCTCAGTCAGGAGAGGATTTGAGAAGGTCCCAGGTAAAAAAAAAAGACGGCCACAAATGTCTGGCTTATTTTTCTTTACAATTTAAAACGTCCAAACTGTTGTCCAAACCAACAGTCCAAAACTTGATTTGAGAAGCTGGAACCAGATATATATTTGGACATTTTTTTCTTAAAAACTACTCAAATCGCTAATTAAAATGGTTGGTGATTAATCGACTAATCGTTGCAGTTCTATGATGATGATAATTTAATAACTTCACATATTTATTAGTGTTATTTACAGTTTCTGATGAATCATCTTTCTGTTTCTCTTCTCCCAGCACCCAGAGCCATTCTACGACGAACCCGACAGGAAGAACTACAACAGCTACAGAATGTACCTGTCGTCCCCACAAGGCTACGGAGAGGAGCCCTACGAGGACGAGCCGGTCCACCTGACCCCGTCCTCCCCCGACGGCTACGCCGGCCAGACGCTCCGGTTCAAAGCCAACACCAACTATGTGGACTTCTACTCCACCACGCGGAGGCCTTCAAACAGGGCCAACAAGTTCACTGGCTCCCCCGACTCCTGGGTCTAACAACAAGAAAAAAAAACGGGCGCCGCCAGCGTCTGTTTCCGTGGGTGTTAGTGTGTGGGTGCGTGCACGCTGTGTGGTCGCGTGAAAGGTTGAGAATGCATGAGAATGTGTGTGCATCTGTGTTGAAAACTGTGCTGAATGAGCGGGGCTCGGTTTCCTACGTGCAGCTTTTCACCACGTTCGACCAGATGCTAATAATGCAGATAAATCTTAAAAAAAATAATAATAATCTGGGTTTAATTCCTCCATTTTGGTCCAAAATCCCTTCACAATAAATTAAAAAGCATGTTTATTCATTTAAAGAGATTTCACACTACAGTTGTTGACCACTAGGGGGCAAAAAACCCAAACCCTGCCTTAGAGACAAAAATAACTAATTCAGAGTTTCACTTTAAGAATCTGTGCACAAGGATTACTTAAACATTGCCACTGATTTATTTATTTTGCCCGTTCTCCTTTTTAGTGGGGGCCACGTTTCCTTATCTGCCGGCACAGTAAAGTTGTTCTATGCCTTTTTAGAGGCTCATTATAACATTACATGTCACAAATAAAGTCATCTGTGTGCACAAATGATTCAAATCCAAAGCATAAATGACTTTGTTTTGTTTTCTATTTTCCTTCTGGCTACTTAAATGGCAGCCTACATGATATATATATGGAAGCTCAACGTGGATGTTTTGCTCCTCTGCTTATCAATCAGCTTAGCGGTTAGTGGTTTCCCTGCTGGTTCTGTGGTTGTGGGTTCAATCCCCATTTGGAAGAATTTGATTCCTGCTGCGTTTTAAAGTCCAATATCCAAAGTGAAGATGTTGTAGTTCCCAGAGAAACACTCACAGTGTGAGGAGCACTTGTGTTGTGGTGGTTTTCTATATGACCCTGAAGTGAAGTTACCGCTGGAGGATGTTGGTTCAAATTGTCAGCTTTTTGAGGCCGTGAGTTTGATTTTCACTAAATGTAAAAGTCCAACTCCCAAGTGAGAGTAATAGATGCATCACCTGAGGGACTCACCTGTGGTGTGGTGGGTTTGTTTGTGACTCAGTAGTACTAACAATGCAGATGGCTGCTGGTTCAAATCCACCAGTGGAAGAAAAGGTATAAAACCTTTGAATTTTAATCTTCACTGAATTTATAAAGGCCAAGAGCCAAAGTGAAGATGTGCCTGGAGAAACACTCATAGTGCTAAGAGGACTTGTGGTGTGGTGGGCTAAGTTACGACCCTGATGCGTTAGCGGTTCAGGTGTATGCTGGTTCGAATCCCCCAGTAGATATATAAAAAAGGAAATTTTGCAGGTTCATTGTCAATATACAAAGTAACGATGATAAATGCGCCTGGAGAACCTGCCCTTGTGTGACAAAGACTTGTGGAGCTGTGGGTTTGTTTGAGACCCTGAAGTGTCAGCAATTACTAGTATCCGGTGGTTCAAATCCACCGCTAGACTGAGAAGTTTTGAGAGTTTAAGCTCTACTGAACTTACAAATTGAAGATGATAAATTCGCCCGGAGAACTGGTTCTAGTGTGAGCAGGTCTCGTGGTGTGGAGGGATTGTTTGGGACCCACAAGTGCCGGTGATGCAACATGTGTGACCGTGAGTTTGAATCCACTGCTAGACAGAGCTGTGAGGTGATAGAGTAGGATTGTCAGGAGGTCTCAGGGAGGGAGGCAGAGGGTGAGGTTCATGGAGACAGTTGGGGGAGTGGTAGGCAGGTGAGGAATTGGGCCAGGAAACTAGGAGGAGAGGAGCAGTAGGGGGATGAACAAGAGGTGATCAAAAGCTTGGAGTGTCTGGAGTTGTGCAAAAATTGTTTTATGACCTGAAGTACTTATACTCAGTTCTCTTTATAAGTACTTCAGATTCTTTTTCATCAAATCACACCTTCCTCCGCTCTATCTTTCTCTCTCTGCCTGTCACCTCCTTCCCTCATTCCCACCTGGACATCTACCTGCCTACCTCCTCATTATCCCTACCTGGACTTCTACCTACCTACCTCACTCTGCTATTTCTCCATCTAACTGTGGATTTGAACCCTGGACAATTGCATGTCGCATCGCTGGTGCTTTAGGGTCGCAAACAAACCCACCACACCACGAGTCCTTGCCACTAGGACAGGTTCTCCAGGCGCATTTATCATCTTTACTTTGGATGTTGGCCTTTGGAAATTGAGTGAAGCTTAAACTCTCAAAACTTCTCAGTCTAGTGGTGGATTCGAACCCGCAGACAATTGCATGTCACATCGCCGGCACTTTTTAGTCAAAAACTAACCTACCACACCACGAGTCCTTGCCACCCAACAGGATGTTCTCCAGGTGCATTTATCATCTTCACTTTGGATGTTGGCCTTTGTGAGATCGGTGAAGCTCGACCTCTAAAAACTTCTCTGCAAGAATCAAATTTATAACTTCAACTTCTTCGGTTTCTTCAAACTTAACCTTTGAGTTTCTGACTAAACAATTAAAGGAGATTTGAACCAACAACCAGAGAGTAAGGAAATAGCTGCTCTACCTGCTGAGCTGTTTGACTTTTGGACTGGCGGCCCAGAATTTCATCATGTTGAGCTTCTACAAGTTCTTATTGCAAAAGTGGGCAGAAACGTTGCCTTCTTGGAGTACTTTCTGACAAAGCACTTCACAGAAATGACAAATTAAACCTTTCCACCTGAACCAGAATTCAGTTGGAGTCGTCACACAAAGATTCACTGACGTTAATGATGATACCAACATGTTGTTATAGGTACAGTGGTGCAGTTTCTGGAGGAATCTAGCGGTGAGGTTGCAGATTTCTTGGAGGGAGACCAGTCTGAGGTAATAAAAACACAACTCAGATTTTGATTAAATTATAAACTAAATAAGTCTTAAAACAGCTAAATCTACAGTACCTTTAATATTGCAAAAGTTCATAAGTTATCTATTATCGTATATCTCTTCCCTAGAACCAACATTTTCAAAGTTATCTGCATTATTGTGGATGTGGCCGTTGTCAAAAGGTGCTTTTTGAAAAACCTCGCCCTGACTTTGTTGTTTACCAGAGTGTTTGTTAACGTCACCTGATTTAATTTCTCTCTGCAGTAAAATGTGCAGTGTGTTGGCTTTATAGCATAAATATCTTCCGCCAGCATCATCTTGAACGTGAGAGAAAAAGGATCTTAGCTGAGTATCTTGAGAAAAAAAAAAAAAAAAAAAGGCGACACCTGGGACAAATCATATTTACCAATAACATTTGTTTTAAGATGCTCAGATTATGAAAAGACATGAGCAGCAACGTTAAAACACTAAGCTAAGATATTTCTAAATATTATTTGACCCAGGTTCAGAGACTCATTATCGTCCTCACTCTCGGAACCTTTAAAATACTCAGAGAACCGCGGTTACACCTGTAACTGCCGCTTTTCTGTATGTTGGCCAAAAGTGCAGTATATCATAAAGTATGTGAAATATGTGGAAAAAAACACGTGGAAATCTATTTGTACAGATACAATGGTTTAACTGTCCTGTTACATTGTTGTATTCAATATGTAGAACTTTATATGTGATTGTGCGAAGAAGATTTTTCTATTATTTATTGATTATTTTTATTAATTTACTTGTGACCTGACCAAAATACCCCCATCTGTCTGTTCTGTCCAAAAACTGATGATAATGTGCAATGTTACAGAGGGAAATAATGTATATGTATAGGGATTAAAGATTATATCATGACAAGACATGCACACCTTTTTCTGTTTTCACACAAAACGACAAAAAAGATAAATAGATATATATCTTTATTAGCTTTAATTGCATCAGTTGTAGGTATATTTAGAGATATGATGCTACAGCCAAAAGAAACAAGAACAAAATATGAGGTACAAATCGTCTCAAGTTTGTCCGTCCAGAGCATGCCGTGAACACAAGCTCTCGTCCATGCAGTTACATTCATCACCTCGTCACGTTCCGCTTGCAATTAAACAAACAGCTGGCAGCCGCTTTCACAATTAAAACATCAAATCAAGAAGCAGATAATCAGGCTCAAGAGTTGTGACCTCAACGAAAGCGACAATCCTGAAAGCAGCTTCCTGGGAATCGTCGCTGCGAAAAAATATAATCTCGGACATTCAAAGAACATGCTCAACTGGCAGATACGGGATATATGTTTGATTAGCAGGTGAAGGGGTTTCTTAAATTACAATCTGTTGGCTATTACTTTGAAAGAGGAAGTGCAAAAAAAAAAAAACAACCCAAATACAGGATTTGTTACCGTGACAACAAGGATGGAAGTCTGTTAATCTGGCGGTTGAGGTGTTTCTAAAGGCACAAGTTGTGGCAGAGTGAAAAACAGACATTTTTAACCAATCAAAGGGATTCTTCTTACTGTCGGATGCAGAGAATGACTTTGTTCTGTACGTTTCCTGTTATTAAAAGCTCCGACTGGCTGATCGAGAGTTTCACAGAGTCCGTGCAGAACAAGTAGACGATTCATAAAGGAGAGGTTTAGAAAACTAAATATACCTGCAGACTGGACTTTGGTGCATCTCTGTGAGCTCAGTAACATCTGATTGGTTGATCAGTGTCACTGCAGCTTTAAGAGGCACAAAAATTCAACTTCATTCACAGGAATTCAGATATTAGATTCTTATTACGCAAACTTTTTAAAGCTTCCTAGTGTTTTTTTTTTGAGGATTGTCACTGAAACGGGTGGGTGAATGAGAAAATAAGAGACAAAAAACAGTCAGAGTAAGGATTTACAAGCCACAAGTTTTTGCTGCACGCATGTCTCTGTAGGAACTATTTGCATTTCACTTTTAAATGTAATTACAGAGGCCCTGCCCTGAAGTTATTAAATGAATAAATGCTGGTTTAAGTTTAAATTATAACTCTACAGGTCCACCTGCTCTAACTGGCTCTTCAAGCATTGGAAAGCAGATCAAACCTATAATATAACTCAGAAACAATCATCTAAACTTCTCACCACTTCATGTCTTAACCTTAATAAACTCAGGGCCTCATTTATAAATGATGTTCTGTTGCATATTTATGACTACAAATAAAGCAATCACAAAAAATTTGATCTGATTGATTGTATTAATTGATCGTTTTTTACCCAAAAAGGGCAATTTACTGTTCGACGTAAATGTTTATAAATGAGGCCTCTGATATCTACATTCAGCAAATTAAATATGTCTCATATCAATATGTACACTATGTATGGATGTTGCTTCTCGGAGCGATGACAGTCTGTCGTGATGGCCTCCGATTGGTTCTCCAAAAGGAGGGGCGGGGCTTGTGGATCCAGGTGAGGTGTGAGGTGGTGGGCATGCGTTGAGTTGTTCATGGTCTGTCTGCAGGAAGAAATAAAAAGCTTTGGTTTAATTTAGATTGTTAACGAAGTTAAACCGTCAATAAATGCATGAAACAGAATTGAATACAGAATTGTATTTCATACTTCAAAGCTTCAGCTTAATTCAGATTGTTAAAGATAGATTGAGGACATTTGTTTCATTTCAGGAGGAGTTTTAAGTATCTTTAATGACTTGATTCTATACTTCTTGACTTTCAAAACTAAATAAAAGCTTATTGGTGAGTTACTGACAGGGTTAAGCTGCTGCTGTGGTTTTAGTTGTGGGCGTAGATGGCTCCGGCTCTGACGGAGCTGCCGATGGGGGACGACAGGGGATGGTGTCCTGGCCGGATCGGTTTTGCTGCGACACAAAGAAACAAGCAGTTATTCACTGATGTTTCTGTAGTTTTTGTCATGTGTGTGTGTGTGTGACCGTGAGCTCACCGATTTGTGCGGAGTTTCCTCTCCTGGCCATGTTCTTGGCCCGCACCGCCTCCTTGATGCGGTCCACCTCCTGCTGGTAGCGCTTGCGGTCCTTCATGGAGCACTCCTTAGCCTCCTTCAGCGCGTTCTCCAGGGCTTTGACTCGCTCCGCTGTGGCTCGGAGACGCTTCTCCAGCTTGGGCAGCTCGCAGCGAAGGTCTGCGTTGTCTCGGACCAGCTGGACATGAAAGAAAGACAACATGAGTCTTTCTGATGTTATTTATAGAGTCATAACTTTGTTAATTTTGACCCAGAATGCAATGCAATATTTGCTGCAACAAATGTGGCCTGGCGGTTGAGAAGATTTTTGTCAGTCCCTGTAAAAAGGAGTGAAAACAGAATTTCCTGCTCATATTATGTGATTATTTGTTTGTCCTTCAAAATAAAAGACCTAATTTGTACAACTAAACAGTAAAACATGGATTTTATATCACTGCTTTTTAGTAATATTGAGACAAAGTAATATAGCAAGCATATGGCAACTCTATGCAATCGAGGGATATTTTCGCTGAATATTGCGAACATTATCATAGCACGCCCACTCCATCCATGGCCGATGTCTTTGAAAAGTCTAAAAAGTTCACAGCAGCAAAGAAAGGTGATGGAGTTCATCGCTTTGGATGATCAATGGTTTTGTGTTTTGGAGAACATTGGCTTTCAGAAGCTTGTGGAGCACATTGACGCTGTTACATGATACCGAGCAGACAGTATTTCTCAGATGTGTGCTTATCAGAGATGTTTCTTTGAAAAACACGTCTAAAACTGTATTCTATTCTCACCCAGTTCCTTCCTGCACGTGTCTCTGTGAGCATCTCAGTGCATCAAGCAGTTTCTGGACAAGTTAATCTTATTTATCCTGGCTGATAAAGCAAATAGCAAGCGATAGTAGTAAGAAACACCAACAAAGGTTTCCATTATCAAGACAGTGGTGAGAGGAAGATGGCTAATGTGGTGCAGTATGAATCGGTCAACGATCAAACGATGTTTACCTGCTTGTGGACCTTAGTGAGCTGCTCCAAGTTATTCTCCAGGAAGGAGATCTTCTGTTTCTGGGCGATGTTGCCAAGTCCTTCCTCACAGTCGAGCTCCGCACTCTGAAAACACAGAAAACAGGCGACATGTTTAATTTAATTTAGTAAAAATGTATTTCGAACATGTGTCGAAAATAAGGAAGTCAAAACTCTGCAATGATTTGATTTACATGTCTGTAAAGGAGTCATTTATTTAAATCCACCTTTTTACCATTCACCATTTCTAAATTTGACTAAAGCCATAAAATCCTTATTTATTTAAGATATATTCAGAAAGAGGGATCCTTCTCTGTTACTCTCCTTCCTGAGGTTTCTTCTTCTACAAACTGTAAAGCCTATTGTGGAAAATTTATAATTTTGGGCTGTTGAAATGAAACTTATTGAATTGAAAATTCTTTATTTATACCTTTGCATTAAATTCTTTTGCCGCAGCGCTCCAGTTTACAGAAATACAATAAGTAAAAATAAAGTTAAACATTCCCAAATTACTATATTAATATATAGAGATCTTCTAACAGATATAACTAAAGTAAATTTGTTTTCCGTGCTGCAAACTCACCTTTTTCACCCTCGTGTTGAGGTCCTGAACGAAGAGTTTACGCAGGTTGTGCAGAGTCTGCAGCTCTTTGGCCTGAGAGAACAAAACAAAACGCATTTATCATTTATTACATTAATCTTCTGAGGACTTTCACGCTGTTAAACCCCAGAATCACAGATGTAAAAAGATGCTACTGAATGGACTCACCACCGTCTCCTCCAGCCCCTTCAGGTCCTCTCTGGCCTGCTCGCTCTGCTCGTTCAGGAGTCTGCTCGGCAAACACAAACATTTCTCTGCTCAGGATGTTTTCACGTCGACGTGACAAAGAATTCTTAAACCTGCGTTCGCTGGTACCTACATGAGCTTTTGCAGCTTAGCGTCCTTCTCCTGTTCTTCAGCCTTCAGTTTGTCGTAGTCGGACATGAGTCTCTCCTGCTCCAACAGTAGACCCTGGTTCAGACTGGAGGGAGAAACCTTTGAGAACCTTTGAAGTAAAAGCAGCAATTGAACTTGAATTCTTAAACAGGACTCGCTGCACCGTTCAGGTTACAGAGGTTTCTGTGTTTAAAAGTCACTTTGAAAATCAAATTCCATGTTTCACTCAAACTGATTCGCTCCTTTTCATGATTCTTTTCTGTATTTTTGCTGTAACTCTGAGCTACAAACGTGTGGTCAGAGCTTTAAAGTCGCTTGAACCCAGAAACCTGCGTTTAGATCGAGCCTCGTGACCTACAAGTCGACTCGGAGGGAATTTAAAGTCTGTGTCTGGGTGATTCTTTGAACACCTGAGAGCGGAAACTGACTTTGAACCCTCAGTTCATGTAGCAGCTTTACCCATCGAGCCACTAAGCTTCTTCTACTTCTCTTCAGTCGTTCCTTTGAACATTTTCTCAAGTGGAAATGAACCCTGACACTAAATCATGTGTAGGAAATCCTCAGAACTCAGTGGAGCCCTTGTTAAAGTGGATATTACTTTTTTAGAATATTCTGCGACACAAGTTCCACTTCAGATAATATTCAGTCGCATCTAATTTTCAAGAGCTAACCATAAGTTTTGTCCGACAGTAGTTGTCTATGGTGTGTAAGGAAATGCACGTTTACAATATATATAAAATACATTACATTTATCTGCAAAATGTTATATTTCCCTTACAGTATCCACACTTGATAGCTGAAGTGTGTTTGCTGATTTTATGGTAATGTTTAGGCAACTTTAAGTCACAAATCTTTTTAAATATTTAGCACAAAAATATGCAGCATTTACACTATAAAACAGATTAAATCAAAGTTAAATTTCTGCGTGTTTATGTCCTCACTCGGTGAGCTCGTCCAACATCCTCTGCTTGTCTTCGATCTCGTCTCGGAGGCGGCTGAGCTGCTTCTGATGAGCCTCCCTGTGGTTCTCCAGCTGCTCCTCCACAGATTTCTGGAGATGAATAACCACATCGGAGACGTCAGGGACATCCACAATGGTGTAAATATAACAATCGGCTGTGAAGAGAGCGAGCGGTCACCTTGATTTCCTCGTCTCCGTCCAGTCTGCTGATGTCCTCCTTCTCCTTCTCCTCCCTCGACACCTCCAGCCTTTTCTCTAAATCGCAATATAGAAAGAACATTTACTTCTGTTATTTAAATCAGTTCCTCCATTATACTGTTCTTGGATAACGAAACCTCCCTGTAAATAAGGTTAAGTCTAGTAAATTAAAGTTAGATTAACTCATTTAAGCCTAACTTTTGTTGTTTGGAAGCTATAGTTGCTGCACAAATATGCACAAATGCACAAATATAAAAATATAATTTTTATTTATATGCATGTTTCAGTGGTGTAATTTCTACTTTTTAGTCATTTAATTGATGCTCTTTTTTCAGCTAACACTGATCTGCTTCATCATGAATAACATCTATATATATATATAGCAGAAAATTAGTCATAGACTTTAACATGTTAATGAATCTGTGACTTGTGCTTATTTATTAAGAGATTTGTCGTCTGTCGGCCCGTGAGCTGACCCTGAGCGTGGAGTTTGGCGAGTTCCTCGGTCAGAGCGTCCTGACTTTCCTCCAGCTGCCGCTTCTTCTGCTCCATGTTCTGCATGTAGTCGGTAAGAGACTTGATCTTGGCCTGATGCTAAAAAAAGAATTAAAAGAAACACCAGCGAGAGAAAAGTTTGGTGATTTATGCGGTCGGATCTATCAGAAACAGACACATATGATGAGAATGTAAAACATGTAAAATGATTCACTGGTGTCTTGAATATATGAAATAGAAAATAAAAATTTGAAGTTACATAAATTCACGTGCAAAGGGAAAATAACAGAAAATAATAATAATAATAAATCAAAGTTCTTTACTTAATTCTGGCAGTTGCAGTCCTCCATACAAATGCTTCTGTCATTGTGTAGTTATGGAAGGAATTAAAGTTAAAATAACTGATTTTCCTTTATTCTGGGGGACCCCCTGGCACCCACTCAAGGACCCCCGGGGATCCCTGGACCCCACTTTGGCGACTGTTACCTGGGAGATGAGCAGCTGGCAGGACGCCAGCTCCTTCTCGTTGGCCTGGATCTTGCGGTTTCCGTCGGCCTGGGCGCTCTCCAGCTGTTTGCTGCGGTTGACCAGCGACTTCACCTCGGATTTCATCTTGCTGATGTAGAGGCGGGCGACGGTGAACTCCTCCTCCACTGCCGAGCCGTTCCCCTTCAGCTCCGAGGACTAGAGGAGGAGGAGGGAGGAGGGTTGGAGTGTGCCAGACAGATGGGAGGTGTGGAAGAGTGTGTGTGTGTGTGTGTGTGTGTGTCCTCACCGTGGCGGCTTTGACGTCGCTCGTCCCGATGAGGGTACCGATCTCACTGAGGTCACGCAGCAGCAGGTTGAGAACCTCAGAGGCTCGCTTCCTCTGGAGACCGTTCAGCTCCTGCAGCTGACTCAGCTCCCTCTGAACCGCCGACAGCAATGCCTGCACACACACACACACACACACACACACACACACGTCGGCACACACACACACACGTCATTTAACAGTCAGAGGACAAATCAAGTTTAATATAAAGTGGTCACATTCAGCCTTTTGTCTCCTGGTCCTTATTAAAATTAGATTATGAAAAAATTGTCAATAATCATTGTTATTTTCTGATATGAAATATAAAAATAAATACGAACCGTACCTATAATAAAGGAAAATGTAAATGAGTTTTAATAAACTAACAAGCTCTTGACATTTTATTATCGTCTTTTTCCCATGATCACATGTTTTTAAACAGAAAAATGTGGCAAATCCAACCTATTTCCTTATTTTTTCTTTTATCTGATGTTGCATACACAACAGAAACAAAATACAACAGGAAATAACATATTGATCTTTAATTTTACAGGTTGTTGTATATACTAGTTACTAGAGTTTCTATAGGCGTCTCTTGCCGTGTTGCATGATGGGAAATGCAGTCGTGGTGCTTAAGGAACACGGTTGGCTCACCGTCTTGTGCAGCAGCTCCTCGGTCAGCTGCAGGTTGGCCTGGTCCCGCTCCTCCACCTCCAGGCTCTTCTGGTCGTAGTTGACGGCGAGCTCCTCCAGCGCCTGGAGCACCTCCTTCACCTCCTCCTTGGCCAGCTCGTTCTCCGTCTGCAGCCGGCACAGCTCCTCCTGGATCTTCTCGTGGTCGCGCCGCGTCGACGCCAGCAGCTGAGAAGATCAGAGAGGTATTCGGGTACGCAAATACATGCAAATCATACCCTTGTTTTTACAATATTTTATGTATTTTTACTACAAACCTCTTCCTGGTCCAACATCTGCTCCTTGAGTTTCTCAGCCAGCTGACTGTGTTGGTTGATTTCATCATCCTGGAGAAGTTTATGAAAGAAATGTCATTTCCAGTACAATATATCTATATGTTCATTAAAACTCACAAAGATTCTGATCAGATTCATATTAAGTCACTCTTTAGGACTTTTAAAACAGCTGATTTCCAATTAGACGCGTGTCTGTGTGCTGGAAATATTAAATTCCCCAGGAAATAATTTAGTTATGACATTTTTGCAACTGATTTGTGAGTAAAATGTAAAATTCTTAGTTAATTAAAAGGTCAACAGTTAATCTAAAATGGACAGTTTGACCTTTTAGGAGATTTATAATAACAATTCATGACGATTAATTGATTAATCCAATATGTTATACGAAGAACTAAATATTGTTTCATGTT